>BSQZ01000096.1:1130000-1182500 GCA_033239005.1 Lamellibrachia satsuma | reverse complement strand
TTGGACTACTAATCATTTTAAAAACCTTTGTATCATCCGCAAACATATATACATTTGAAACTATATTCTCCGGAAGATCGTTTATGTATAAAACAAAGAGGATCGATCCTAAGACACTTCCTTGCGGAATTCCACTTGTTACATTTGCCCACTCAGAGTTTATACCATTTACACAGACATGTTGTATACGGTCAGACAAGATCCATCTTACTGTGTAATACTCTGTGTAATATGATTTAATTTTGCCTATCAATTTTTTTATGAGGGACGGTGTCGAATGCTTTCATGAAGTCTATATATACCACGTCTATGGATTACCCTCTATCTAACGCTTTTGTCCATGAGTCCATAACAGTTGGAGTAATGTAGAACGACCTTTAATAAAACCAATCTGTTACGTACTGAATAATTTATTCCTCGTCATATGATTGAAAATGTGGTCTTTGACACATTGTTCCATACATTTGCATAGTATACTTGTTAGGCTGACTGGTCTATAATTTCCGGCGTTTTTTCGACTACCCTTCTTAAATATGGCTGAGATCCTTCCCTGTTTCCATTCCTTTGGTAGTTCACCCACAGCAAGTTAATTATTAAATAGCCAAGCTAGTAGCCTAGTGGTTTGCATAACTAATTATATAACTCTTTCAACAACCTAGGATTAACACCATCTGGTCCTACTGATTCAGACACATTAAGATTATCAGTTTGCTAATCATTTCCTCATCAATAGTCAATTTTTCCAAGATGTTCCTTAACTTCACTGGTGGAATATGAGGGATATCACCAACTGGCTCTACCGTAAAAACACTTTACAAAAATTCCTCCTAAGACATCTGCTTTTTCCCTATCAGAATCTGTGAATCTAATTTTTGGATCTTTAGGGTCTATGTTCAGGTCTAAAGCACCTTCCCGATTCTTGGTTTTATCATTCATATATTTCCATACTGCTTTTGGGTATGCCTTAGCCTGGCTAGCTTCATCTTAGCGTTGCTAGCTTCATCTCAAATTCCTTCTGTATCCTTCTCGCTAATTTACGGACTTGATTTCTATCCCTTCAATATTCAGTATGGTATTTTCCTTCTTTTGTCTCCATATAACGTTTACATAAAGTGTGTTTTTTCTTACTTTTCTTTACTGATTCCTTGTTTAGGGGTACTTTCCTTTATGTAGGTTAATATTACTCACAAGTCGATGAGGGATGAATTCATCCTCTATCTTTTTAATATATTCTTTAAAACCTAACCATTGATGATTTATAATGCTCGTGCCAGGTATTTGGCTCCAGTCTGTGTGGTCTAGTTTCGCCTTCATACCATTACTTCATCGTAATAATATTTAAGTCGTGTATGGTTTGCTATTTCTGCATAGCACCTAAATGTAATGATGAGGACAGAGTGATCACTCTTACCAAGTGGGCTTTCATACAATATATCATCTACCATACCCTTTCCATTGGTGAAAACTAAATCAAGAGCGTTCGATTTATTTCCTAACCGCCCACTTGTGGGGAGTGTGACATGTTGGAAGAGGAAACTATCTCTCATACTTTCTTTAAATTTTGTGTCTGGGCTATTAGTATTCTCTGAGAGTGTGTACCAGTTTTGCCAGTCTATGTTGGGGTAGTTAAAATCTCAAAGCAAGAGAAGACGTGAATGTTTATAGCACCATGTTGCCTAAATCCACCTAACTGCTTTTCACGAGATCATCCTCTCCACTGGACAAGGTAAGATTTCTTTCAACTGAGAAGTTCCTCAACAATTGCATAGCTTCGTCGGGCGCTGTCAATCGTAATCGCTCTTGCCGGGCCTTGATAATCGTGTTCTTAGCATCCTCAAATGTAACGTTTTGATGGTGTTTAAGCAAACAACCCGAGTTATTCAGTTCTCTCTTTTTGGTTCTTGTTCGTTAATGTGACGCTTTGCAACAAATCTGCTGAACTCAGCAGCAGATAATATATGGTATTCATCAAGCCGTACTTGATGTGGCTGTCGCTTGTCTCAGTTCCTTCGAGTTCCTTTGCAATGACAACACTGATTGCTGCGCAAAATAACTCAAGTGTTCCCTGTCAAACATGGTAGCTGCATTAATAGTTTCTGAATATGACAGCTGACAGCTGAATCTCAAACTCAATGAAGAGTTTTGCCAGAATCCTCTTTGACGACATCACTCTCTTTCTCACTTCATCTGTCTTATCAACTTTTCTTTTGTCTTTATTCCACAGCACCTTCCCAATTTGCTGAATAGTGCTGTCTGTTCTGCACATTTTCCCCACCTCCCTGGCTGAAACCTACTCAGAATTTCCTGAAATGTTTCATCAAATGTTCCAGACATGGTCAAAAGTTGCGAAGGGACAAAAGTTACACCACGTATTTGGGAGGAACTAAGGCATTGCTTTTACTCACGAAGAAGAACTTTCTAGCATAGCTGCCATTGCATCCATCCCTTGCAGTGCACTACATCACCCACACATTTCCTGACGGTCATGAAAGTTGTCTTCTCTTGTTTTGCCGTTTCTGCGTTATAGTGTATCACGCCAAGATTTCTTATCCTATGTGTAAAATATTGATGTCGTCGTCACCTGTACATGTATGTATATATACAAATAACTGCATGCAAATTAATAATTTAAGTATTAACAACTCCGTATTATACTTATTTGACAAAGTAAATATGTGCGACCATAGTCAGAGAGCAGTTGTTTTTCTGCTGCTATGGCTCTGGTAGCAAAACAGGTTAACTAGATGGTAAATGACGTGACACTGTAAGTTAACATACCAATATAGTTTTCGTTCACAACGAAAATACAACATGAATGAAGATTGAGGGGAAAAGAAGCAGAGGTTGGCAAAGAAATGCAATCCGTGACGGTCTAGCCGCCTGGCTAGGTAAGACCACAACATAGATGTTAAGAGGCACTTTTGGTCGTGGGAAATAGAGGGTCATGATCGTCTACGTCTTTTAAGAGACACCTGTGATCGTGGGAAATCAAGGGTCATGATCGTCTACGTCTGTTAAGAGACACCTTTGATAGAGGGAAATGGAGGGTAATGATCGTCTACGTATGCTAAGAAACATCAGTGGTCGTAGGAAATGGAGAGTCATGAACGTCTACGTCAGTTAAGAGACACCAGTGATCGAAGGCAATGGATGGTCATGATTGCCTACCTCTGTTAAGAGACACATGTGATCGAGGGAAATGGAGAGTCATGATCGTCTACGTCTGTTAAGAGACGACTGTAATCGAGGGAAATGGTGGGTCATGATCGTCTACGCCTGTTAAGAGACATCAGAGGTCGTAGGAAATGGAGGGTCATGATCGTCTACGTCTGCTAAGAGACAAACGTGGTCGTAGGTAATGGAGGGTCATGATCATCTACGTCTGTTAAGAGACATCAGTGGTCTAAGGAATTGAAGGGTCATGCTCGTCAACGTCTGTTAAGAGTCACACGTGGTCGCAGGAAATGGAGGGCCATGATCGTCAACGTCTGTTAAAAGACACCTGATGTCGTAGGAGATGGAGGGTTATGATCGCCAACGTCTCTTAAAAGATACATATGGTCGTAAGAAATGGAGGGCATGATCGTCTACGTCTGATAAGAGACACTTGAGGTCGTAGTAAATGGAGAGTCATGATCATCTACGTCTGTTAAGAGACAGCAGAAGTCGTAGGAAATCGAGGGTCATGATCCTTTACGTCTGTTAAGATGCAGGTGTGATCGAAGGAAATGGAGGATCATTATCGTCTACGTCTGTTAAGAGACACCTGTGTTCGAGGGGAATGGATGGTCATGATCGTCAACGACTGTTAGGAGACATATGATGTCATAGCAAATGGAAGGTCATGATCGTCTACGTCTGTTAAAAGACTCCTATGGTCGTAGGAGATGGAGGGTTATGATCGCCAACATCTCTAAAGATACACATATGTTCGTAGGAAATGGAGGGTCATGATCGTCTACGTCTGACAAGAGACACCTGTGATCGAGTGAAATAGAGGGTCATGATCTTCAACGTCTGTTAAGAGACATATGTGGTCATAGCAAATGGAGGGTCATGATCGTCAACGCCTGTTAAGAGACACATGTGGTCGTAGGAAATGGAGGGTCATGATCGTCAACGTCTACTAACAGACAACAGTGATAGAGGGAAATGGAGGTTCATGATCGTCTACGTCTGCTAAGAGACACATGTGGTCGTAGGAAATAGAGAGTCATGAACGTCTACGTCTGTTAAGAGACAAATGTGATCGTAGGAAATGGAGGGTAATGATCATCTACGTCTGTTAAGAGGCACAAATGGTCATAGAAAATGGAGGGACATGATGACCTACGTATGATAAGAGACACCACTGATCGAGGGAAATGGAGGGTCATGATTGTCTACGTCTGTTAAGAGACATCTGTGATCGAGGGAAATGGATGGTCATGATCGTCTACGTCTGTTATGAGACACCTGTCATAGGAAATGGGGAGTCATTATCATCTACGTCTGTTAAGAGACATCAGCGGTCGTTGGAAATGGAGGGTCATGATCCTATGCGTCTGTTAAGAGACACACATGGTCGTAGGAAATGGAGGGTTATGATATCCAACGTCTTTTAAGAGACACATATTGTCGTAGGAAATGGAGGGTCATGATCGTCAACGTATGTTAAGACACACCTGTGATGGGTTGGAAATGGAGGGTCATAATCGTCTATATCTGTTAAGAGACAAATGTGGTCGCGGGAAATGGAGGGTTATTATCGTCTACGTCTGTTAAGAGATACTTTTGCTCGAGGGAAATGGAGGATCAGGATCGTCTACGTCTGTTAATAGACACCTGTGATCGATAGAAATGGAGGGTCATGATCGTCTATGTCAGTTAAAAAACACCAGTGATCAAGGGATATGTAGGGTCATGATCGTCTACGTCTGTTAAAAGACACCTGATGTCGTAGGAGATGGAGGGTTATGATCGCCAACGTCTCTTAAAAGATACATATGATCGTAAGAAATGGAGGACATGATCGTCTACGTCTGATAAGAGACACTTGAGGTCGTAGTAAATGGAGGGTCATGATCGTCTACGTTTGCTAAGAGACACCTGTGATCGAGGGAAATGGAGAGTCATGATCGTCAACGTCTGTTAAGAGTCACACGTGGTCGCAGGAAATGGAGGGCCATGATCGTCAATGTCTGTAAAGAAACACCTGTGTTCAAGGGAAATGGAGGGTCATGATCGTCTACGTCTACTAACAGACAAATGTGATCGGGGGAAATGGAGGGTCATGATCCTTTACGTCTGTTAAGATGCAGGTGTGATCGAAGGAAATGGAGGATCATTATCGTCTACGTCTGTTAAGAGACACCTGTGTTCGAGGGGAATGGATGGTCATGATCGTCAACGACTGTTAGGAGACATATGATGTCATAGCAAATGGAAGGTCATGATCGTCTACGTCTGTTAAAAGACTCCTATGGTCGTAGGAGATGGAGGGTTATGATCGCCAACATCTCTAAAGATACACATATGTTCGTAGGAAATGGAGGGTCATGATCGTCTACGTCTGACAAGAGACACCTGTGATCGAGTGAAATAGAGGGTCATGATCTTCAACGTCTGTTAAGAGACATATGTGGTCATAGCAAATGGAGGGTCATGATCGTCAACGCCTGTTAAGAGACACATGTGGTCGTAGGAAATGGAGGGTCATGATCGTCAACGTCTACTAACAGACAACAGTGATAGAGGGAAATGGAGGTTCATGATCGTCTACGTCTGCTAAGAGACACATGTGGTCGTAGGAAATAGAGAGTCATGAACGTCTACGTCTGTTAAGAGACAAATGTGATCGTAGGAAATGGAGGGTAATGATCATCTACGTCTGTTAAGAGGCACAAATGGTCATAGAAAATGGAGGGTCATGATCGTCTACGTCTGTTAAAAGACACCTGATGTCGTAGGAGATGGAGGGTTATGATCGCCAACGTCTCTTAAAAGATACATATGATCGTAAGAAATGGAGGACATGATCGTCTACGTCTGATAAGAGACACTTGAGGTCGTAGTAAATGGAGGGTCATGATCGTCTACGTTTGCTAAGAGACACCTGTGATCGAGGGAAATGGAGAGTCATGATCGTCAACGTCTGTTAAGAGTCACACGTGGTCGCAGGAAATGGAGGGCCATGATCGTCAATGTCTGTAAAGAAACACCTGTGTTCAAGGGAAATGGAGGGTCATGATCGTCTACGTCTACTAACAGACAAATGTGATCGGGGGAAATGGAGGGTCATGATCGGCTACGTCTGCTAATAGACACATGTGGTCGTAGGAAGTATAGGGTCATGAACGTCTACGTCTGCTAAGAGATACCTGTGATCGTAGGAAATTGAGGGTCGTGATCATCTACGTCTGTTAAGAGACACAAATGGTCATAGAAAATGGAGGTTCATGATGGCCTACGTCTGATAACAGACACCATTGATCGCGGGAAATCGAGGGTCATGATTATCTACGTTTGCTAAGAGACACCTGTGATCGTGGGAAATGAAGGGTCATGATGGTCAACGTATGTTAAGAGGCACAAGTGGTCGTAGGAAATGGAGGGTCTTGATCGTCAACGTCTGTTAAGAGGCACAAGTGGTCGTAGGAAATGGAGGGTCTTGATTGTCAACGTCTGTTAAGAGGCACAAGTGGTCGTAGGAAATGGAGGGTCATGATCGTCAACGTCTGTTAAGAGACACTCGTGATCGCAAGAAATGGAGGGTCATGATCGTCAACGTCTGTTAAGATGCACAAGTGGTCGTAGGAAATGGAGGGTCAAGACCGTCTACATCTGTTAAAAAACACCTGTGATCAAGGGATATGGAGGGTGATGATCGTCTACGTCTGTTAAAAGACACCTGTGGTCGTAGGAGATAGAGGGTTATGATCGCCAACGTCTCTCAAGAGACACATATGGTCGTAGGAAATGGAGGGTCATGATCGTCTACGTCTGATAAGAGACACTTGTGGTCGTAGTAAATGGAGGGTCATGATCGTCTACGTTTGCTAAGAGACACCTGTGGTCCTAGGAAATAGAGGGATATGAACGTCTACGTCTGTTGACAGACACAAATGGTCATAGAAAATGGAGGGTCATGATGGGCTACATCTGTTAAGAGACACCAATGATCGCGGGAAATGGAGGGTCATGATTGTCTACGTCTGTTAAGAGACACCTGTGTTCGAGGGAAATGATTGGTCATGATCGTCTACGTCTGTTAAGAGTCACATGTTGTCGTAGGAAATGGAGGGTCATGATCATCTACGTCTGCTAAGAGACATCAGCGGTCGTAGGAAATGGAGGGTCATGATACTCTACGTCTGTTAAGAGACACAAGTGGTCGTTGGAAATGGAAGGGCATTGTCATCTACGTCTATTACGAGACAACTGTGATCGTAGGAAATGGAGGATCATGATCTTCTACGTTTATTAAGAGACACCTGTGATTGATGGAAATGGAGGGTCATGACCGTCTATGTCTTTTAAGAGACAACTGTGATCGTAGGAAATGGAGGGTCATAATCGTCTACGTCTGTTAGGAAACACCTGTGGTCGAAGGAAATGGAGGGTCATGAACGTCTACGTCTGTTAAGTGACACTTTTGATCCAGGGAAAAGGAGGATCATGATCGACTACGTCTGTTAAGAGACACCTATGATCGATGGAAATGGAGGGTCATGACCGTCTATGTCAGTTAAAAAACACCTGTGATCAAGGGATATGGAGGGCCATGATCGGCTACGTCTGTTAATAGACACCTGATGTCGTAGGATATGGAGGGTTATGATCGCCAACGTCTCTTAAAAGACACACATGGTCGTAGGAAATGGAGGGTCATGATTGTCTGCGTCTAATAAGAGACACTTGTGGTCGTAGTAAATCGAGGGTCGTGATCGTCTACGTTTGCTAAGAGACACCTGTGGTCGAGGAAAACGGAGGGTCATGTTCGTCAACGTCTGTTAAGTGACACATGTTGTCGTAGGAAATGTAAGGTCATGATCGTCAACGTCTGTTTAGAGACACCTGTGATGGAAGGAAATGGAGGGTCATGATCGTCAACATTTGTTAAGAGACACACGTGGTCGTAGGAAATGGGTGGTCATGATCGTCTACGTCTGATAAGAGACACATGTTGTCGAAGGAAATGGAGAGTTATGACCATCTACGTCTGTTAAGAGACATCAGCTGTCGTAGGAAATTGAGGGTCATGATCGTCAACGTCTGTTAAGAGACACTTTTGATCGAGGGAAATGGATGGTCATGATCGTCTACATTTGTTAAGAGACACATGTTGTCGTAAGAAATGGAGAGTCATGATCACCTACGTATGTTAAGAGACATCAGTGGTCGTAGGAAAAGGAGGGTCATGGTCGTTTACGTCTGTTAAGAGGGAAATGGAGGGTCATGATCGTCTACGTATGTTAAGAGACACATGTTGTCGTAGGAAATGGAAGGGCCTGATCGTCTACGTCTATTAAGAGACAACTGTGATCGTAGAAAATGGAGGGTCATGATCGTCTACGTCTGATACGAGACACATATTGTCGAAGGAAATGGAGAGTTATGACCATCTACGTCTGTTAAGAGACATCAGCTGTCGTAGGAAATGGAGGGTCATGGTCGTTTACCTCTGTTAAGAGACACCTGTGATCGATGGAAATGGAGGGTCATGACCGTCTATGTTTAAAAAAAAAACACCTGTGATCAAGGTATATGGAGGGTCATGATCGTCTACGTCTGCTAAAAGACACCTGTGGTCGTAGGATATAGAGGGTTATGAACGGCAACGTCTCTTAAGAGACACATATGGTCGTAGGAAATGGAAGGTCATGATCTTCTACGTCTGATAAGAGACACTTGTGTTCGTAGTAAATGGAGGGTCATGATCGTCAACGTATGTTAAGAGACACATGTGATCGAGCGAAATGGAGGGTCATAATCGTCAACGTCTGTTAAGAGACACTCGTGGTCGCAGGAAATGGAGTGTCATGATCGTCATCGTCTGTAAAGAAACACCTGTGTTCGAGAGAAATGGAGGGTCATGATCGTCTACGTCTACTAACATACAACTGTGATCGAGGGAAATGGAGGGTCATGATCGTCTACGTATATTAAGATATATCAGTGGTCATAGGAAATGGAGGGTCATGATCGTCTACGTCTGCTAAGAGATACCTGTGATCGTAGGAAATGGATGGTCATGATCATCTACGTCTGTTAAGAGACACAAATGGTCAAAGAAAATGGAGGATCATGATGGCCTACGTCTGTTAAGAGACACCATTGATCGCGGGAAATGGAGGGTCATGATTGTCTACGTCTGTTAAGAGACACCTGTGATCGAGGGAAATGGAGGGTCATGATCGTCTACGTATGTTAAGAGATACATGGTGTCCTAGGAAATGGAGAGTCATGATCATCTACGTCTGCTAAGAGACATCAGCGGTCGTAGGAAATGGAGGGTCATGATCTTCTACGTCTGTTAAGAGACACATGTGATCGTAGGAAATGGAAGGGCATGGTCGTCTACGTTTATTAAGAAACAACTGTGATCGTAGGAAATGGAGGGTCATGATCGTCTACGTCTGTTAAGAGACACCTGTGATGGGTTGCAAATGTAGGGTCATGAACGTCTATATTTGGTAAGAGACACTTTTGATCGAGGGAAATGGAGGATCATGATCGTCTACGTCTGTTAAGAGACACGTGTGATCGATGGAAATGTAGGGTCATGATCGTCTACGTCTGTTAAAAGACACATATGGTCGTGAGACATGGAGGGTCATGATCGTCTGCGTATGATAAGAGACACTTGTGGTCGAGGTAAATGGAGGGTCATGATCGTCTACGTTTGGTAAGAGACACCTGTGATCGAGGGAAATGGAGGGTCATGATCGTCAACGACTGTTAAGAAGCACATGTGGTCGTAGGAAATGGAGGGTCATGATTGTCAACGTCTGTTTAGAGACACCTTTGATCGAGGGAAATAGAGGGTCATGATCGTCAACGTCTGTTAAGAGACAAACGTTGTCGCAGAAATGGAGGGTCATGATCGTTAACGTCTGTTAAAAGACACCTGTGATCGAGGGAAATGGAGGGTCATGATCATCTACGTTTGATAGGAGACTTCAGATGTCGTAGGAAATGGAGGGTCTTGATACTCTACGTCTGTTAAGAGACACCTGTTAAGAGACATCAGTGGTCGTAGGAAAAGGAGGGTCATGATTTACTACGTCTGTTAAGAGACACATGTGGTCGTAGGAAATGGAGGATCGTGATCGTCTACGTCTGTTAAAAGACACCTGTGGTCGTAGTAGATGGAGGGTTATGATCGCCAACGTCTCTTAAGAGACACATATGTTCTTAGGAAATGGAGGGTCATGATCTTCTACGTCTGCTAAGATACACCTGTGATGGAGGGAAACGTCTGTTAAGAGGCACATGTGGTCGTAGGGAATGTAGGGTGTTGATCGTCAACGTCTGATTAGAGACACCTGTGATCGAGGGAAATGGAGGGTCGTGATCGTCTACCTCTGTTAAGAGACACATGTGGTCGTAGGAAATAGATGGTCTTGAACGTCTACGTCTGGTAAGAGACACCTGTGATCGTAGGAAATGGAGGGTCATGATCACCTACGTTTGTTAAGAGACACAAATGGTCATAGAAAATTTAGTGTTATGATGGCCTACGTCTGTTAAGAGACACCACTGATCGAGGGAAATGGAGGGTCATGATTGTCTACGTCTGTTAAGAGACACATGTGATCGAGGGAAATGGATGGTCATGATCGTCTACGTCTGTTAAGAGACACAAATGATCATAGAAAATTGAGTGTCATGATGGCCTACGTCTGTTAAGAGACACCACTGATCGAGGGAAATGGAGGGTCATGATTGTCTACGTCTGTTAATAGACACATGTGATCGAGGGAAATGGATGGTCATGATCGTCTACGTCTGTTAAGAGACACATGTTGTCATAGGAAATGGAGAGTCATGATCATCTACGTCTGTTAAGAGACATAAGTTGTCGTAGGAAATGGAGGGTCATGATCGTCTACGTCTGTTAAGAGACACCTGTGATCGATGGAAATAGAGGGTCATGATCGTCTATATCTGTTATGAAACACCTGTGGTCGAGGGAAATGCAGGGTCATGATCATATACGTCTGTTAAAAGACACAAATGGTCATAGAAAATGGAGGGTCATGAAGGCTACTTCTGTTAAGAGACACCACTGATCGAGGGAAATGGAGGGTCATGATTGTTTACGTCTGTTAAGAGACACCTGTGATCGATGGAAATGGAGGGTCATGACCGTTTACGTCTGTTAAAATATACATGTGATCGTGGGATATGGAGTTTCGTGATCGTCTACGTATGTTAAAAGACACCTGTGGTCGTAGGAGGTGGAGGGTTATGATCGTCTATGTATGTTAAAAGACACCTGTGGTCGTAGGAGATGTAGGGTTATGATCTCCAACGTCTGTTAAGAGACACCTATGTTCGTCTGTTAAGAGACACTTGTGGTCGTAGGAAATAGAGGGTCATGAACGTCTACGTCTGTTAAGAGACACCTGTGATCGTAGGAAATGGAGGGTCATGATCATATACGTCTGCTAAGAGACACAAATGGTCATAGAAAATGGAGGGTCATGATGGCCTACGTCTGTTAATAGACACCACTGATCGAGGGAAATTGAGGATCATGATTGTTTGCGTCTGTTAAGAGACACCTGTGATCGAGGGAAATGGATGGTCATGATTGTCTATATATGTTAAGAGATACCTGTGATCGAGGGATATGGAGGGTCAGCATCGTCTACGTCTGTTAAGAAACACCTATGGTCGAGGGAAATGGAGGGTCATGATCGTCTACGTCTATTAAGAGACTCATGTTGTCGTAGGAAATGGAGAGTCATGATTATATACGTCTGTTAAGAGACATCAGTGGTCGTATGTGTGAAGGACTCTGCCGATTAGAGCAAGTTTCCACACAGAGTAGTCTTCGATTCGCTATTTAGTGGCGTACATATATATCGTAATTGTCAGGCGGCTTATTTTCAGCTGCACGACATCGCCAATCTAGGAAAATGCCTAACTGTCCATGCGTTTAGGTTATCTGAAACGTCATGTATTATTTATATCCTGAGGGTGTCAGTAATGTGCTATTATAACGTATCTTTATTGCGGTTTGACGTGTCTACACTGCTGCAGCATATCCTGTCCACAGAGAAAACTCTAGCACAACCTCCTCGTAGCACACCATGCATATGGATACGTCCAAAAAAATAATAATTTTATATGTTTAAAAAGCACATTTTAGTTTATGTTTAGTTATTCTACTTGGGTAGTCGAGACAAAACCATTATGTTCACAATGATGGAATTAATCACGATGATGCCACTTTGAGATCATTGCAGGTAGATGCCATTATGTTAATTACTTATTGTAATAATGATAGCCCTTTAGATTATAGTTTAAATAAGTGGTGCAAATATTATCATTTTGATTAATACATCATTTCCTATCATATACATAATTAAAAAGCACACAATATTATAACAAAAGGTAAATTTTATAAGGTTATAAAACAGTAATAAAAAATAACTGTTTTTTGTCCGTTACAAATTTCGTGTTACTGTTTTTCCTGTAACTTTCTTTTCTTTCTAGCTTACTGTTACTTTCTCTCCTACAACACGTTGTAACATCACCTATATTGACAAAATAGTTCAGGTGAGATCAAGCTTATTACCCTTTGTGGGCAAGTAATGTAGGAGAAGGTAATTATGAATAGAATACAACCAACTAGTCCGTGTCGACAAACTAAAATAGTTGTACATTCCCTTTTAGGAAGGCGAAATCAAAGTAATGAAACCTTAAGTTTTATAGGTTGTTTGAAATCCATTTGACCCCACAAGGCAACACAAGTTGGGTGGTCCCGTACAATGTTTTGAATTATCTTACATGGTTAACAACTACGTCAGCAGCAAAACTAGCAAAGTACTGTGCTTTGATCGTACTCAGGCATAAAAAAAGATTATTTATAAATAAATGTATTAATTATTTTATGTAATGTATTAAGTCACAGAAAAAACACATTTTAGATCAATTTCGACCCTATTCAATATTTGACCCACAAGGAGTAATGTAAATTAAAAAATAAAATTGGTTAATATGTTATTATTTTTCTCTATAAAAAGCAATATAATTTGGGGAGATCCCGTGCACATTTTTTAATATCTGACATAGTAACAGCTACGTCAGCAGCAAAATTTACACTATTTTTTTAGAAAAAAAAACTAAATTTTACCCACAAGGAATATTGTCATTTTAGTAAAAGTTGGCTGAAATGTTAATTTATTATATATATCTATGTACGTGGGAGTATATTGCGCAGACCCATGCGCAGTTTGATTTCAGGGTAGGCGCCTACGTTAACACGGCTTCACTGTTCGGACACATGGATAACTCCAAGTGTTTTCCTAGTCCCCCCCAACATCGAGTCAACCAAAGACGTGCATGGCGCTACTTTTATTTATGCCAAGCATGAGAAGCCGGTATTTTTATCAATTGTATTTTGCAATGACACACAGGACAAATTAACTGTAACATGTCCTGCTACAGACACCTTGACGAAAAATGTGGACTTGGAATTTGATGATGGTATGTTTTTTTTTAAATATATAAATATATTGCTTAGTATCCATACATGTGCTGACAGGTCTAGTTTTTATTTAAAAAATGCCATGAATCTTCCAAGAAATAGACAAAAGTCAAAGAAAATAGGTGCAAATTTTTTTTATTAAATATATTTAAAAAGGGTAGTTTTAATATTTTTTTTTGGGTACTTTATCATGCTTTATGTTTTTGTGTTCATAAAAACAAATACAAAACTTAGTGTGCTTGTCATAGCAGAGCTCTCGGTGATATGTCGTAGCAGAGATCTTGGTGGCAGAGTGGTTAGCACATCCAACCTTTGATCATGAAGGTTACAATTAAATCCCCGGCCACAGCTCAACAGTTCAAGATGTACAAACACCGCTCTGTCCATTGTAACGTGTACGATCATTCTATTATCAGTCCTATATATCTCGCTCTCTCTCTCTCTCTCTCTCTCTCTCTCTAGCTCTCTCTCTCTCTCTCGCTCTCTCTCGCTCTCTCTTTCTCACTCTGTCTCTCTCTCTCTCTCTCTCTTTCTCTCTCGCTCTCTGTCTCTCTCACACTCTCTTTCTTTCTCTCTCTCTCTCTCTCTCTCTCGCTCTCCCTCTCTCTCTCTCTCTATCTCGCTCTCTCTCTCTCTCTCTCTCTCTCTCTCGCTCTCTCTCTCTCTCTCTCTCTCTCTCTCTCTCTCTCTCTCTATAAATATATATATATATATATATATATATATATATATATATATATCTCCCTCTCTCTCTATCTCTCACTCTCTCTCTCTCTCTCTCTCTCTCTCTCTCTCTCTCTCTCTATATATATATATATATATATATATATATATATATATATATATATCTCTCTCTCTCTCTCTCTCTCTCTCTCTCTCTCTCTCTCTCTCTCTTGCTCTCGCTCTCTCTTGCACACACTCTCTCTCTATCTCGCTCTCGCTCTCTCTCTCGCTCTCTCTCTCTCTCTCTCTCGCTGTCTCTCCCGCTCTCTCTCTCGCTGTCTCTCCCACTCTCTCTCGCTCTCTCTCTCGCTGTCTCTCCCGCTCTCTCTCGCTCTCACTCTCTCTCTCTCTCTCTCTCTCTCTCTCTCGCTGTCCCTCCCGCTCTCTCTCGCTCTCACTCTCTCTCTCTCTCTCTCTCTCTCTCTCTCTCTCTCTCTCTCTCTCTCTCTCTCTCTCTCTCGCTCGCTCGCTCTCAATCTCGCTAGCTCTCTCTCTCTCTATCTCTCTCTATCTCTGTCTCCTTGTCTCCCTGTCTCCCTGCCTCCGTCCTTCCGTCCCGCCGTACCTCTGTCCCTCCGTCCCTCCCCCTTTCTCTCAAATTCCAAATTCATTGGTGGTGGTACAAATAATTGGGAATTCGGTGGTGGGGTATTCCCTGAACACCCACATTCCGAATATGGGGTCTGAATGTAGGGATATTGGAATATTAGTGTATTTCCTCTGTCGTAAGTCATTTTGGTGGCTTCTGATGGTACCAAATTATAACATAGACATACAGTGTGCATCAGTATATTTACTCACTGATTTTGTAATGTGAGTGCTACTAATTCAGGTCCACCTCCACATTTTTAATGGAATAGCTCTCACCAAAACGCTAACTGAGTGCGATGTTGCGCTATATAAGAAATTAATTTCATTTTTCATAAATAATAATTAATAATAACTTCAACTGTTTGGCAAAAATAAAGTCTTCAAACGTTTTCTTAAGACAAGCCTTAGAATGTATTCACAATATTTGTAGATAGCAGTACATGGGTATTCATGTTAACGTACAATCATGGTTTTATAAACAAAAATACTTTTATAAGACACATCACTGTGAGAGAAAAGCCCTGGTCACACGTGAAGTGAGCAGTAGAGAAACACTTGAACAGACATGACAATGATGAAAGAGCCAAGAAAGAAGGTTTGTGCGGAGGCAGTGGAACTGGAATCAGCACTGCAATGCAGCACATGGGAGGCAGTCAAGCATTATGAATACAATTGAATTCAGATGAAGAAAAAATTAAGGAAGTGAATGATTTTTATAGAAGATCGCAAAAGGAACAATAGGAAGACCTAGATATTCCTCCTATAGTGTGTGTTAGGTGTGCAGCCAAGTCTGCAAGTGATTTATCAGTGCATAAACATGTATGTATTTTGGAACCAGGCGTATTTCTATTACTGACCATTATGTGCATCATTTGTGCTATTCATATTTGCATTTTCTATCAAGTGTTGGATTTGTAGATGGTAACAAAATAAATTGTATTAAAATTTCAAGTATATTTCTGTGTTACTCATACTTGACAAAATGGTTGATGGGTAGTAACTGCAATAAATAAAAAATTATGAATCTGTTAACAAAACTGTCTGCCTTGTGTACATGAAGTAGATGGATACATATGAAGGTTACATACAGCGTAATGTCATTGATTTCTGGTGAAGTATTTGCGTAGGAGCATGTGTAGGGGTTCACAGTTTAAAAGGTGTATGGAAAGTCCTCAGTTAAGAGTGTGTGTGTTACAAGGTCTTCAGTTGAAAGTGTGCATGGGAAGTCCTCAGTTGAGAGTGTGTTACAAGGTCTTCAGTTGAAAGGTAAAGGTAAAAGATAAAGTCATCCCCCAGGCATTACGCCTTAGGAAGCCATGAAGGCTTATATGGCCAGTACTTAAACCTGGTTTCTGTAGTGCGAAGCAACTTAGAGTGCAGTTATACTGACTCTCCTGGACAGGACACTAGTCCATCGCAGGTACCTTCCAAACAGTGTTTGTACTCTGAGGCAAAGTAGGGCAAAATAAATTGCCTAAGCTTCGAAAAAGAACCGTGCCCAGTGTGGGTCTTGAACTCACAACTCTCGAATTTAGAGTCCAACCCCTTAACCACTAGGCCACGGCCAAAACCATGAGTTGTGTTTATCTTTAACACATTTGTTACAACACGATCTCCTGTTACTATTGTAAATTTGTAATGAATTTACAGCTTTGTTGACATGTCAGTAAAATATAGCAATGCATTTAACCTGTGGTATCAATGTATTTAGCTAATATCGGAAAATAATGAGGTTGGTTGAACATTTTATATAATTTCCATCTTGTTTTCAATGTCATAAGAAGCGTTCAAGCCAACAAATATAAACTAAAAAAAAGCCGTTATCGTTTGAACACAAATGATCTACCTTCAAGGTGGTCAGGCGGTTAACGTTTGCTTTGATGTATCAGACATCGTGGCGCGATCTTCAGTCTGGAAGTAGATGCTGGCCGTGACCAATAAACACGTCGTTCTTAAAGTAATCGGTCATGCATGTATCGTACGGGTACAGTCGTTTCTCTGTAGACGCATTAAGTTAAATGGAAAACTAAAACTTTATCAATTGGAATACACTGGTTCATGAAAAAAAAATATCTAATACAATTCACACGCTGACTGCACTTAGGTTTGCGCACCATAGTCGCAACATGATATCAACACAACAATTATACTGACGATTGAAACAACGTCATATATGCCAATAATAAACACAACCAATGTAAAAAAACATTAATTAGAGACGAAAACAGTATAAATGAAACGTACAACCAGTAGAGCCCCCCCCCCGGCGGACAACGTGTGTTGTTGTTGCCAGGCATTTCATTACTTATTATATATACACACACACACACATATATATATATATATATATATATATATATATATATATATATATATATATATATATATATATATATATATATATATGTGTGTGTGTGTGTGTGTGTGTGTGTGTGTGTGTGTGTGTGTGTGTGTGTGTGTGTGTGTGTGTGTGTGTGTGTGTGTGTGTGTGTGTGTGTGTGTGTGTGTGTGTGTGTGTGTGTGTGTGTGTGTGTGTGTGTGTGTGTGTGTGTGTGTGTGTGTGTGTGTGTGTGTGCTTATGCATATAATAATAAAATAACATTTCGGACAATTTTTACGTAAATGACATTACTCCTCGCAAAATTTTGCTGTTGAGAAAAAAATGTCTGCTGACGAAACTGTTATTATTTCAGATATTTCAAAATGTTGCATGGGAACTGTTTTTACCTTTTATAACAATAAATAATAAAGAAATATAATATTATAATAAAGGAATAGTTTTACTGAAGTGGTTTAATACTCATTGTTTAAAACAATGAATATGGTTGAAATTGAGTTAAATTATTTTTTTCCGTGACTTGATAAATGACAAAAAATAATCAATATTATAATTTTTAATGCATATTTCACATACTATGCTTCATTTGATATGAACACATCAAATTGCAATATTTCTGCAAGTGTTACAGTAAATAAAAATAATATCAATAACAAAAATAGTAAATAAATATCGTGGTTTGACTGACTGATTATGATGAGAGCTAAGTACTTAGATAATTTTTCTGCTGGCGTAGCTGTTACTGTGTCAGATGTTTCGTTCGTTTGTCGCCACCTTTGTTTGCCTAGGCATAGAGATAAATAATACATTACATTTTACTGAAGTGGTGTTAGTTCTTGTGGGTGAAATATTTAATATTGTTACAATTAAACTAAAATTAGTTTGACATATTATGTTTTATGTAATATGAACATATCACATTGCAATATTCCTGTAATTTTTATAGGTGACGTAACTGTTACTATGTCAGATATTAAAACAATTTGTGCGGGACCCCTCAACTGTTTTTTTTTTGTTTTCGGGTCTAATTGATTTCAAACAACCTCTAAGATTTAAAGCTTTATTACTTTTATTTCAGGGTAATCAGCCACTTTAACTCATATTTAAATTTCAAAAGTATTATAGAATGATATATTATCATCATAATATATGTATACATTTAATTTTCAGACTATTATTCGTCCATATAATCGAAAAACACGGAGGATAGAGTTATGGCTGCATTGTCCCAGGCAGGGGGCAATACGGTTTTATGGGTGAACTCTTAGTATTTTTCATTAACACGATGGCACTCCAATGATAATTTACAATTGTGAATGATTCTCATAAAATTAATGGAATAGTATAATGCGGATACTCGTGCTACGGATACTCGTGCTACGGATACTCGTCCTATGGATACTCGTGCTACGGATACTTGTGCTACGCAGTTAGTTCTGAAGTATGCGAGGCGAGTGCTGTCAAAGCCGCCAGGCGAGTGCTATGAAAGATACGTGGCCATGCATATAAATCGGTGTCTACCTGCGGTGCTTTCGTGACGTCACACGTTGGGGGTCAACAACTGACTCGCAACTTGAAGGGGAATATCGGACGCAACAAAAGCAACACATCCCAAATAAAATGTGAATTTGAGATATTAGTTTTGTGTGAGCTTTAATTTTATGGGTGAACTCTTACTATGTTTCATATGCAAGTGCTGTTTCACAAGTACTTCCATTTAGTGTGCCTCCTTATACGGTATATTTATTCTAATTATCAATTGTTTGGTATGGGTCCATCAATTTCCATATCCCTTTGGACCGCATTTTTCCATATTTCAGTATAACATAGTCCAGCAGAAGTTCAGAAAATGCCGGGTGACACCTGGTAACTCTTGGGCATTTAGTGATATTTCCTTGTTTACCCCTATTCTCTAATTTGCATTAATTTTCACAATACTTTCAACATGATTTTTAGAAACATGACATTATTTTACCACTATACCCTCTAAAAGGTTTTGATAAGTATGGTGGTTGTCTGGAATGGTGTTCTTGACGTGGCATTTCCTTTAATGTGAAGATCACACCGTTTTGATTTTTATTTTAAACAAAGCTCACTAGCCTAACAATAAGGTCGCCAATACCTTTTTTGTCAAAATATGCACATTATATTGTTTTTTGTTTCGGCTATTATATTTACATTACTTCTCGTCATCCTGGACCTTTGTGCTCCTCAGTGTGGTTACAGGTATTGATGTCCTGGCAAAAAAAACATTACCTAACCTTGTAATGTCGCGAGTGCTAATTTGTTTAAAGCGAAACAAAAGTAATAGTTTAGGGGCTATGCTAACCACGTGCAACTAAAATTAAGAATATCACGCCAGTGGTTTGCTCTGAATGTGTTTTAAAAGTTGGAGATTCCGGTAATTTCTCCGAATGACCGAGGGCTGACATGTCCTCCAGCGCGATCAATAAATGCATGCGCAGGTCTATGAAATCGGGGTGACCTAGAGTACAAGTGACATATTAAGGGAGGCCGGCATACACAGAGCCAATGCAAAGTCTTAAACAAACGTGTTACGTTTCCAGAAAGAAGACTAGTCTAGTAAGCAACAGCCAAAATAGGTTACACAAGTTGAATTTGGATGCAGATAGCATGCCGATATCATATTGGGAACAATATGAATAGGTGTATACGAATATATTTTTATTTGGCGAGCGAATATTGCCAGAATGCCGCACTCGTGACGAAGTTTTATCGAACATTATGGCGCGACCCATGAAATTAAGATGTTGTGTGTTCAACAAGGTTTTCCCAGTAAACCACTGGCGTGATATTTTTAATCATAATTACAACTGGTTGTTACTCTTATAGGTGCATAGGCCAACGACCATGATTTTTGTTTCGCATGAAGACAAACGTCGGAAGTAGATATTTCTCAGTTGCAGCACCAAATATGTAGAACTCATTCACTATTAACGATAAGACTGAAGGAAATATAATATAATTTCGCCTACTTTAAAAACTGGGGATGACTATCGTTGATAGTCTTACTATTGCTATTGTACAGCGATAGCTGTATAACTATTGCAATACTACAGGTGTTACGATATTTTCATAATTATAGAGATATTATTTCTATGGTTGGCAGTAGATTAAAATGTTGAATCCTTCAATGACGCTGTTCTATTACACGACAATTATTGTTGACATCAGGCCGATTAATAAATAAGATGTATCAAAACTTTTGAAAAACAAGTTTATATCTATTATTACAGTGACACAAGTAGCTCTGCTGAATTGTTTCGTCAGCTATGGTTCCCATCGATAGTACATTGTACTACAGACGATAACTATCGTTAGTTCAGTATATTGTCAACAGTATTATATCGTCACAGCGACTATTGCGATGCAGCGACAGTTCGATATATTGTTACAACCGTATTAAAAACTCACCTGTTTAAAATCGTTTATCCTCCATAGTTCATAGTTCCTCAACGACTTGACACTCAACGTACCGCTCCAACTGTTTACGGCTGGAATTGTTGACTGACTTGACACTGGTGTGGTTTTGATGCGTTGCTGAGCTTGAGTTTCCCACGTATCTTAGCGCAATAGAAGTGTCTTTATTGTATGGTGTACAGGTTAAGCCTCAACAACAAAACAATCAATTTGAATAAATGGCAATATGCCTGCCCCTTGTTACACGACACTCCATCAAAGTCAGACGCTACACTGATTTGTTGCCGCCGACACGCAGTAGGTCTATGCTGGGTAAACGAAATGCGATCACTGCCACTTATTGTGTGGAGGGGAGCACGAATAATGCATGCATTGCGTGAGAATATCTTACGACACTGACTTCTAACAAGAATATACCACTGTATGAAACATATAGATTTGCAACCTTTGAATATGTCAGTCACATCACAAGGGCAGCAGACGTAAACAACCTGATACTCTGATATAATATCGGTCAGGTTTGACACATTGCCTCAAATTGGTATTTCAGGTCAGAACAAACTGCTCCTGCGGGCTATTTATCTTAGTTAACCTGCTATGTATGTACGTGTACACCTACTGCCGTTTCGAAATGTGAGTCATTTCGTTAACCCCACTTTGACTGTGTCTTTCGGAAGAGATTCTATAAATTATGGTGATCCTTGTACCTACGTCATGGGAAGTAAAAGACAACACGAAATGGAACAAAACCTGCTGTGGGCAACCAGAGCTAAAGTTTGCAACGTACAAAACCCATACAGGCGATGCATTAGCGGTTACCCACATGCTTGCTCTGATAATGGAGTATGCACCATCAGCTCCTTGTCTAGGCGGAAGCCGACGCTATATATATATATATATATATATATATATATATATATATATATATATATATATATATATATATATATATATATATATATATATATATATATTAGTGCTCATATATACAGTGCTTGGAGACCACTGAACCTGTGAGATACAAACGCGATTTCAACAAAACGATGGCACTCCAATGATAATTTACAATTGTTAATGATTCTCATAAAAAATAATGGAATAGTGGAACGCGGATACTCGTGCTACGGATACTTGTGCAACGCAGTTAGTTTTGAAGTCTGCGAGGCGAGTACTGTCAAAACCGCCAGGCAAGTGCTGTCAAAGCCGCCAGGCGAGTGCTTTCAAAGCCGCCAGGCAAGTGCTGTCAAAGCCGCCAGGCGAGTGCTGTCAAAGCCGCCAGACGAGTGCTGTCAAAGCCGCCAGGCGAGTGCTGTCAAAGCCGCCAGACGAGTGCTGTCAAAGCCGCCAGGCGAGTGCTTTCAAAGCCGCCAGACGAGTGCTGTCAAAGCCGCCAGGCGAGTGCTGTCAAAGCCGCCAGACGAGTGCTGTCAAAGCCGCCAGGCGAGTGCTATCAAAGATACGTGGCCATGTACATAAATCGGTTTCTACCTGTTGTACTTTCGTGACGTCGCACACGTCGGGCGTCAACAACTCACTCGCAACTTGAAGGGGAATATCTGACGCAACAAGAGTAACACATCTCAAATAAAATGTGAATTTGAGATATTAGTTTTGTGTGAGCTTTAATTTTAGAAAATATATCATAATGTAGGCTGACGACGTAGTGGAAATAATCCTAATTTGGGGTTTCAACGGCAGCGTCATGCCAAACTTAAATAGATACAGAGGTACGACTGACGTTAATGCTACAATGATATACATGACTGGTTTCGACAGTGACCCCCACGGTAACAGCACTACTGACACATACATATACGCTTAACGGTGATATGGTATTTCTCAGTCACATTAAACCAAAGAAGTTTCACGAGCCTACATTATTGTCAGTTGGCTTGAGTTACGTTGCATTCAAACAGCTAACATCAAACTGTCAAGACGTCACGTGAACACGTCATACGACAACATAGACGATGTCGTTGTGACAGAATGAACATTTGCAGTACTTTCAAAGTCGACGTTCAGACCGCTGTAGACACTGTAACAGCGGGATCGTGACTCGGTGAGTGTGTTCTGTATATAGTGTAGTGTTCCTGTTTTGAAATGTAAACCTAAGCTCAGAGAACTGAGAAGTACCTTTATTTTACAGGATGACTAAGAAACCTCAAATCCAAAAGACACAGCAATATATATATATATATATATATATATATATATATATATATATATATATATATATATATATATATATATATATATATATATATATATATATATATATATATATATATATATATATATATATATATATATAATGACCCACATATGTCCTATGATGATATACCAATATCATGTTTGTCGTGTTTACCAAATATATTGGAACGTCTTATGTATAATCAACCCGAACACTTTCTCAAGCAGTTTAATATTACATAGGAAAATCAATTTGGTTTTAGGAAAAAAACATTCGATTACAATGGCGCTTATCAACCTTACACATAAAACAACAAAAGTAATTGACAATAACACATATAACATTAGTGTATTTGTTGACCTATCTAAAGCCTTTTAATTTTTGACCCATCTAAACGACTACAAGAACGGTTGAACAGCGGGCCTCGTACGCGACATCCGGAGCTGGGAAGACGGAAACCTGCGAGGAATCGTACGCGACATACCGGGTATGCGAAGAACAGCGCTTGGAGACCTCTGAACCTGCTGAGATACAAACGCGGTTTCAACAAAACGATGACACTTCAATGACCATTTACAATTGTGATTGATTCTCATAAATAACGGAATAGTTTAATGCGGATACTCGTGTTACGGATACTCGTGCTACGGATACTCGTGTTACGGATACTCGTGCTACGGATACTCGTGCTACGGATACTCGTGCTACATATACTCGTGCTACGGATACTCGTGCTACTGATACTCGTGCTACGGATACTCGTGCTACGGATACTCGTGCTACATATACTCGTGCTACGGATACTCGTGCTACTGATACTCGTGCTACGGATACTCGTGCTACGGATACTCGTGCTACATATACTCGTGCTACGGATACTCGTGCTACTGATACTCGTGCTACGGATACTCGTGCTACGGATACTCGTGCTACATATACTCGTGCTACGGATACTCGTGCTACTGATACTCGTGCTACGGATAATCGTGCTACGGATACTCGTGCTACGGATACTCGTGCTACGCAGTTAGTTCTGAAATCTGCGAGGTGAGCGCAATCAAATCCACAATATATTATTGCAGAAGCTTATTTGATATGGTATCAAAAGGGCATATCCGTTTCTGGTTTAAGAGTTACTTAGATAATATAACACAATATGTCTTATATAACACAGTATATTCTAAACATATGACAGTGAGGTGTGGCGTTCCACAAGGCTCCATATAAGTTTCATTATTGTTCATACGTTATAATTATGACTTATGCAGCACATAAACAATTATGAACTTATGATTGTTTGCAGATGGCACCATTTTTTTTCTCATATGAAACCGATTTTGCCACATTTCTCACATGTGTGGTTTTTAGATGTTCTACATTATCTTGCTGTGTGAGCAATCGCATCTACAACATTTTCCGTTAAATGTTCTGTGTAGAGAGTTGAAACCACTAGAGTGTTTGGTGTAGATAGTGTTGGCTTCTTCCCTTGTACCAGACGGTGTCAACAACAGAGCGTATGGCTCGTCAAAGATGTTTACAATCTCCTGCAGCTTAGTTAGAGAAAGATTTTCTTCTCTGTAAAATTTCCCATCAACGCTTTGTCTCGAATGAAATAGAGAACTCGGTCTCTTATTTGGTTATCTTCCTCTGTTCCATACTCACAGTGTCTAACCATCTTCTTTAATCGTACGATGACATTATTGAATGTCTCTCCCCCTTCCGGTCTGTTTAGGCACATTTTTTGGACCTCGAAATACCTGTCTAGTACGTGGGGTTACTTGTCATCGTCATTATCCTGCCCAATGTCCGGCAGGCTCCTGAATAATTTATGCAACTGGTGACCGGCCGTGTGAAGGAGTTCTGCACGTTTCTGCTTGTTGACCGTTACCCCCGAAGCAATGACATATATTTCGACATTTCGAATGACAAATTCCAGTTTATCCATTTGTTGGCGAACCCCGAAATGTTTGTACAGAATTCGAGCGCAGGCATTCCCGCTAAGCCGCTTAGTACAGCTGCCATGATGCGCGAACATTACAATCAACTACGCACCAACTATCGCCCACCGACACCGTTTGTAGCTACTTGCGGCCGGCTGTCAGCACTGTCAGTTCGACTTGTTGTTGGTGTAAATATGAGTACTACATTTTTATAACATATTTCTACTTTGTTCTTGTTCACCCTCGTCGCCATAATGTAGTGTTTTGCGGGGTAAAGACAAAGGACAAACCTTTTGACCAACAACAAAATCACACACGCGGCTTCGATTACACGGAACTCACAACAACGTATAATAGTGATAACCATTACGGCACTATTCCACAGGTTGGATCGTTTATCACTGTAATATTTTTAATTGGTAGGTATATTGTTATAACAGTGATTGTCTGGATCTATATTATTCATAATGTCACTCATCAGCATCATCATCGTTGAGACAAACGTCTGTTCTTCTCAACCCACCCCGTTTCACCACGAGCTCGTTCTTTCTCTCAGCCGATCATCGGCCGCTTCCCGTCACGTCGCGGCGGCAAGTCGTGGTTCGCCGTGATGTCGTACTGCTCCAGCGTGACGTCAGCTTTTGTTTGGCAAAGTTGACAATGTTTGAACCCACGGTGGCACTCTCGGAAATAGTCGGGGGTTCCTCGGCTGTGGTCGAAACGGAGCTGCGCGTGCCTGGCTTTGGTTTGGTCGTAGCGGTTGCGGCATAGTTGTGTCAATTCAGCCCGGTGATGATGATCTTTTGGGAATTCCGTTCAAGATCGTTCACTAGCTTCGATAATGGCAGATTTGATAGTGGCTAGCAGTTCAGCGATTATTTTGTCAGTTGACTTATATTATTCTTTGAAATCCTCGATGGATTTGAAAACAAACTCGAGAGAGCGTTTTATTTCCGACATCTCGGATTCTGCTTCGGACCGTTTCGGTGTTTTAGGGATGGCTGGTTCTTGAGGCTTAAATTTCGTCCTGATACTGCGCTCGATCAGATTCGTCCAGGCATAGCATGTCTTTGTTCTTTTCGGCAGTCATGAGAGCACAATGTTATGGTTGGGTAACAATTATCTGAACTGACTTTCGCGCTTTATCGTGCACTGCGAGGCTACCAAGCATGACGAACGATGTAATAAAATTAAGCCAAATCAAATAAAAATATTTATTACCAACGCCATATGACAACAGCGGTTAGTAAAATAGTATAGCACCATCATGTATGTTAAATTTAGAAAAAAATGGTCACACATATACTTTTATATACAGTATTAATGATGAGTTGGAAATGGGGAGAGTTGAAATTTAAACTTATGTGTACTCCCCTGGTGCATTCCGTTATTAAATATTACAATATTACAAGTACGTTTAAGTTAAATATACATTGCTGCTGGTGGCTTGTTAACTGTATTGCAAGCTAATGATATTAATAAACAATACAACACCAATCAAAATAATAATAATACAGAATTTAAAACATACACAAAATGTCCTGACTGCACTATTGCCGTATATATCTCAATAATATACGAGTTGTACCTTTTTTAACGTAGAATTATGTTGACCCTTTCTTAGACATGCCGAAAAATTATTCCACAGTTTGTCTCTAATTGTAGTCATACACATAACCTTCAGTGTGGTACGAACATACATGTGTTTAAGTTTATCTCTCTGTCTTGTAACATGACAACATTCGTCTCTCGAATGAAAAAGTTTCAGAATGTTTTTGGGAAGTAAATTTTATTTCACCTTGTGCATTGTGATAGCGTCTTATAATCAGTGTAATAAAAAACTTCATAACATTAAGGTTAACAAACAAGTTGTTGGTATGATCTTGAGCTTTTGCTCAATATATAATTCACATAACACATTTTTTTAAAGCAAAATGTAGTCCATAAATTACAGCCATACGTGGTGCCCCAAATCTCAGAACAGTAGTCAATATCAGGCTAAAAAAGTGAAAATTATAACAAAGACCGTGACTTTACATCTAATAAGCATCGGGATTTGTCAATTATCGATGTTGTTTTTGCTAAGTTGGATTTAACCAATTTAATTTGTGCTTTCCATGATAGCTTATCATCGATGATTACACAAAGGAATTTTGTTTGATACACTCTTTGTATGTTGCCTTGATTAACGGTTATACCTATACCAGGTACCAGGTTTTTTTTCATATATCAGGAAACTGGTTTTGTTGACATTAAGTGACAGTTTTCTGTTAACTGCGAACCAATTTTGTAATTTCACCAGCTACTGTGCTAAGCATATTTGGGTCATTAGTACAATATAATATATTGGTGTTGTCAGCAAATAATTTTTTTTTTACTAAATCGTAAACAATGCATAAGTCATTTGTATTGATCCTTGCGGTACTCCACATAGCATGTTTAGAAGACTAAATTTGACATTATCAATACAAACAAATTGTGACCTTTTTCAAGGTAACTACTTAACCAGTTTCGATGTTTTTTATGTGGCAGGCATGTAAGGCTGTCGTGGCAACATTGCACCCAGGGGGACAAAAACACCTTTGACCACAAATATACACGTATTTCTGTAAAAGGTGGTCTCCAAAATCATATCTACATATATCTGGGATCACAACCTGGGTGGACAACTTTACAAAGAAGCTACTGGAAATGTGTAAACAGCTCTTAAGCAACGTGAGCCTATAAGTGAAATGGCTGCTTTTGCGCCCATCACCAACAATTGTAGGTCTACTTGTCAAGAAGAATATAATTAGATCTTACAACACAGGTATCTAAATTACTTTATTGTCATTAATTCAAACAACTGGAGCCCATATAAAATTACATTTATCCGGCCAGACATTAGATTGTGGTTTCAAAATAATGACATATTTATAGAAAGTTTTAATCAAACGTGTTCCACTGTCATTGCATTAATTAATCCAATACAACGATTGAAATCGGAATCCACAACTTTTAAGCAAACGCATATATATATATATATATATATATATATATATATATATATATATATATATATATATATATATATATATATATTTAGTTATATATATAAATATATATATTTATGTACATCACGTGGTACTAGTTTTGCTAAAGGATTACGCGTATATTATTGTCTTTAATAACAGGTACAATAGCAGAATCCGTGATTGCTTTTAATATATATATATATATATATATATATATATATATATATATATATATATATATATATATATATATATATATATATATATATATATATATATATATATATATATATATATATATATATATATATATATATATATATATATATATATATATATATATATATATGTATATGTATATATATATATATATATATATATATATATATATATATATATATATATATATATATATATATATATATTAAGATAATTCAGAAATGAGTACAATGACCGGTGGAGATCTACCTATTCGGACTTCTTCTCAGTGGGTAATGGTGTTAAGCAAGGAAGGAAGTTATCCCCTCTAATTTTTGACGTTTATATGCACAGTATCTGAGTGTACAACTACACAAAAACTATTGGTTGTCATTTTGGTTCCATTGTGGTCAATCACCTGATTTACGCAGATGATTGACTTTTGTATGCTTCTACTAAGGGACTGCAAACGTCACTTAATATATGTTACGTATACGACTGCGAGCACGAAGTTCAATATAATGCCTTCATATCTCTGATTATGTATTTAGGCTCCAGAAATTCAAATCTATGATATTGGGGGGATAAAGTTAAACTTCGCCACCCACATGTACATCACTTGAACATGTTATTTGATTTATCTGTGGCTGACATTCAATCCTTTGTGAGACTATCTTATGATAAGAGCAACATGTTGCGTCAAACATTTAACTTTTGATCATCTGATATAAAGAACAAGTTGTTCACTGCCTATTTCAGTAATGTGTATATGTGCGTCTGATGGGTGAATAACAGAAAAGCAGCTTTTTACACTGCATAACAATTCATACAGGAAATACAAAAGCCTGCCTTTTGAATATACTATTGTTATGTATGTATTTATTTGTGTATGGACATACTGCTTATTGTCTGAAACAAAAAAGTTATTATTAATTTGTTATTATTAACATAATGATTATCTTCATTATTTTGTTATTAATATGTTCATATCACTCACATCCAAGTTTTTGTAGGTTATTTATTTGTAATGGACAACAGTTTATAAATATTTTTTAGCACACATTCAAAGTGTTAAAGTCAAAACAATGTTGTTACATATGCAATAATGTTGTGGAACTTTGATTATTTTGGGTGATTCTGTTGATCCTAGTAGATTTATCATGGATCAATAAATTAGGCACAAAATACAGTTGGAAATCACATATGTTATACCAAAACCTCAAGTAGACAGGCAAAAGTTGGATATTGACGGTTCCACTGAATGGCTGTAATGAATTTAGGTGGAGTAAAGTCAGTTAATGGTAATGACATTTCATTATCAAAAGCAGCCTCTGCATCTCATCATGGCGCTGCCATATTGATATGTTTGATTATAATATATCGCCACAAAAATGTAGGGGAGACCGGGGCTAATTGTAACAAGAACACCATATGTTATTTCATTTGTGCTTCAGGAAGGTGTGCCTGTGGGAGGAATTGTTTGCTGCAAGGGATCTCAGGTGGCCTTGTACCAGCGTCGACAGGAAACAGAGCCGTTGGTGTTGATCGGATACATATGTGTGGGCGCTACGCTCCCACCATGGCGAATACTACTCGGCCAGAACGAAATCAGGGGCTATTTTTGACTACTGGAAGACTTTAAAACTTGCCCCCAAGTGTGTGTCTGCCAGTCGTCCTTGTAGATTGCAGCGTGCAGTTACCTTCTTCAATAGCGGGGACAGGTGACGTGCATGAGTGGGTCAGTATCCCATCAAATGGAACTCCGAAGTACTCCGATGGTTGTTGAATGTATGAATCTTTATTTTCGACAACAACAACAACAAGAATAATATACGAGCATCATAGAACAACATTTTGTAATTATATGATTGTTTAAAAAAGGGCAAGAAGAAGTGTTATACTTATATTACTTGCCATATTACAAATACAAATGTATAGTACAGAATAAAATACAGTATACAATTGTCAGCACGTGAAATATTGTTTTGTTTTCAAAACATGTTACATCAGACTTAATGGTCATGTACATTTATGGCAGGCCGAACGTGAAGTAGTAACGTTAATTATGTCCCAACCAATTTGAATTTGCCGTCAATTTATCGAAAACCACTTCAATAAATTTAGATAAAAATTATTATTTTATAACCCTAACCCCTGTCATTTTTTTTCACCATAAATAGTTACATATCAGATACAGAACTATTCAAAATGTTAGCTTAATAATTTTTTTGGAAAAGATGAACAAACTGTTGAGTAAATGTAAACTTTTGTTGGGTTGCATAAACAGATTCGTGCTGACTGAAAAAAACTGTTGTACATACATTGGCAATAGATTGTGATATGCCTTAAACATAATAATACAAATTCTTAATTCCGCAATACTTTAAGAATGCGAAGATTACAAAATAGCCTAGATGTGTGATCCAACCTCTAAGCACCACAAAGTAACCTTACTATCCTTTTCTTTAACAAGACTAAACAATAAATATTTGTAGCATAATTGTTTCCCCATACTTCAACACAGTACATAATATAAGACAAAAAGAGTGAGTGGTAAAATACACTCAAGCCACATCTGTCAATCATGATGCTGGCTCTGTACACAATTGCACAACACTTTGAAAGTTTAGATTTCACTAAAGAAGTGTGATTTTTCCACCTTAACTTGTCACCAATCAGAATACCTAAACATTTCTATGAAGTGCTTCTTTGTTGATCTTTATGCATATGCTTGTATTCTGTTTGCGATGTCCAAACATCATGTAATTTGTTTTTGTAACATTTATTGATAACCTATTTACAGCAAACCATACATGCAGCTTATCCAACTCTGTGTTTCTCCTTCGGATAAGTTAATTTAAATTAATATCACAGTAAAATAGGTTTGTTTTATCAGCAAATAAAATTAACTTAAATACCTTCGAAACATTACAAATGTCATTCGTGTAGACGATAAATAGCTTTAGTCCTAAAATAGAACCTTGAGGAGCACCACAACCTATATTTAATATGTTTGAATCACAGTTGTTATACTGAACAAATTGTTTTAAATTGTTCAAATAACTCACTATCCATTCATGTGCAATACCGCGCACACCGTAGAAATACTATGTTTTGCCAATATATCATGATCAACAGTGTCAAAACCTTTCTTTAAGTTAACAAATCATCCAATAGCATATTTTGTTGTTATCAAGTGCATTTGTAATTTCTTCAACCAATTCGAACAGAGCATGAAAATTTACATATTAGATATGAAACCACACTGGCTTGAACTGAGTACATCAGACTTATTTAAGAATTTTTCCAACCTATCATTATATAATTTATCTAGTATTTGTGAGAATTGAGGTAACAATGAGATGGGTATATAATTTGTAAACACACCCTTTTCACCAGACTTAAATAGTGGAACAACTTTGGCAATTTTCATTTTGCTCGGAAATCCCCCGTTTGAAAGTATACATTGCAAATGTGACTAAATGGTTTTACAATTTGGAAAACAAGTTTGTTAATCATATTCATGTTAGTGTCACTACACAGTTCTAATAATGTTTTGGTCATCAACAGGACTTAGAAACATACTACTTTCCAGTCCTTTTCCCAAATAATCATAAATAGATACATCCTTATCGTGTTTTGCTAGATTCGGGCCAACATTTGTAAAAAAAATGTGTTAAATCCATTTGCTATCTCATTCTTGTTTGAAATTGGTTTGTTATTCTTAATAAAAAAAATCTGGAAATGTTGGTGTACATAATTGTTTGTTGATTACATAGTTTAATATTTTCCAAGTACCCTTAACATTATTTCTTTGTTTCCCCAATAATGTGCTGTAGTGTAATGTTTACAGTTAGCCTTAATATAGATGTTAATTTGTTTTTTTATAAATTGTGTAGTTATGCTCAGTTTCAGTAGATCGAGATGTACTAAATAGTTTATACAGTCTCTTTTTTGGCACAAGCACATTTTAAACCTTTGGTGAACCAAGGTTTCTTGAAACAGTTTTTAAAGTGCAATGTTTGTTATACATATTTATAAATATGTGTAAGAATTAATTGTAAGCACGATTAAAATTTTTGGTATTTAGAAAATTTTCCCACGTTTCTAGACTTAATTCATTTGTAAGAGTCTTCATTTATCATTCTAATATGTTGAAATTCTATGTTTACATTTCTTTTTATATGATACTCCCATAGTACAAACACTGGTAAATGATCTATAATGTTTTTGAAAAGAAATACCACAAGTTAGGTTGTGTCGCAATTTCAATGGTAAAGTATTGTCAGTTAGTTTAGCTGAGCTCTCTGTGATTCTAGTTGGCTTATCAATTAATGGGTAAAGACCCAAACTGTACATCATATCAAGGAAATGTTTGGTGCCACTATGTTCCTCATGTTTTAACAAATCTATGTTTAGATCACCACAAATAAATATTGTTTTGAATGATTTGCATCACATAGAATAGTGTCAATGTTTTCACAGAAAGTATCTAAACATGAACCTGGTGTTCTATACGTACATTTGACAATACAATTTTTTTATTCTTTATAGATAATTCCACAGTAACACATTCAAACGTATTACCTACTGCAGTTGAGTTGGTTTTGACCAATTTGCATGTTAATTCATTATTTGTGTATATGGCAACACCACCACCCTTTCGGTCCCCTCTGTGGTTCAAACCAGCGCTGGATAATACGATTTTTACCCTGCATGAATAGTGTCCACATGAGGTCCTACTGTATTGTGCCCTCAACAGAGGGGGCGGGCCGGTGGTGGCTAGTTGATATCAGCTGGCGCTTGAGTAAACATAACGCGGTTCGAGGTCGCTATAGGTACAAGAATTCCATTATCAGCTACATCATTCTCAGAAATAACCGAGTGATAACATAATACGTGTAACGTTATCCGCGTCGCTTGTCATTTGAGACATGTCTGTATTTGTCGCATGTCTGCGAATTGTTATTATATGAACTATTTTCCTGGATATGGTGAGGTAAATGTTAGAGTGTATATAGACGGATGGCATAAACAAGTTATGCAATTGTATCCTAGTGTTGTGTGGGAACCCAAATTGGAAGTTTATTGTTAGGCGTAGGCATGAAAAGGTTATGCAATAATTCTGATGTTTTAGCTTTTGGCGTGGCACATTATGGTAAAAGGGGCATCAACGTAACGTAACTTGATGCATTACAACGCATTGTTTGACTGTATGCTTTGACCGTCTGCATCAGCAATATCTCGCTTCTGCTATCTACTGACTGCTTGCGACTGTTCACCTGTCTCTCCGCGTACGACACCAGAACGTCTGCATGATCGATCATCACGACACGTTCGTCGTCTCCACGTCACGTTGACGGCTGGCCTACAGTGCGTCCAGCCGACTGTTCAGCTGCCTTTCTCGCGCGCACAACACTAGTGCGTCCGTATGAGTTGTCGTCACGACACTTTCGCATTTTCCACTACATACTGACGGCTGGCCTACTGTGCGTCCAGTCGACTGTTCAACTGTCTTCACGGCTGGCCTACTGTGCGTCCAGTCGACTGTTCAACTGTCTTCCCCGCGCGCGACACCAGTGCGTCCGCGTCAGCCATCGTCACGAAAGTCGCCGTCTCCACGACCTATTGACGGCCGGCCTACTGATCGTCCAGCCGACTACGGGCGCGGCAACACCGCGGCCGAATGAGACTCGTACCGCCTGCGTATTCAACCGGCGGTGAGACAACGTGAACGACGACCACATCAGTTGTCGGCCTACTCAACCCAGCAGATTATCGCGAGGGGGAAGTATTGTTGACTTCGTGCGTCATAGTGTACGCTTCGGTGACTATTTTTGTTTTCGGAACACTGCGTTATAAGTGTGCAATACGCCTTTCTGCTTGTGCTTGTTTTCTTAACACCGATGTCTGTGTCACGGTTATGAAGAGGAATAGCCTCAACGGTATACGTTAAATTGAACGTAGGTTTTGTTTTTGTTTTGAGGGTATAGCCAACCTGTTCTACAGTTAGTGTATTTATTCATTTGTACCATTTTTATATGTTTTGATTCATTATAAACATATCCATGTTTATTACCTGGTGTTGCTTGTCATTTGTGGAACTTTCCTAGACTCATATGTTGAGCTTAAATTAACTACGGCCCGCCCCTAGTTTTTGAACCACTTTGCGCGGATCTCCACCGAAATCTGTGACAGTCATAGAGTTACGTCATTGATCAAGCCCCTATAATGGGTGTTCTATTTTTATGTCTGTGGTGACAGTACCATTGTCCTCAAACATTCCTTAGGCAGTCGTGATTATAGCCTAGCAACCGGACGCCGTAGAGTTATGCTAGGCGTACATTGCTAAACTCTTGTTGCGAATCAGTGCTTAACTTACTTAAAACTGAGCAGTCGTGCAAAGTACGCTGGTCGGCAACTCAACCAAACTCAAGTCGCGTTGTTAGATATATCCCAGCAGGCGCACGACGTTGCGGCAACGTTGTAGCAACGCCAGGTATCGACGTTGTGATGACGTCGAATTATTGGTCGATATGAAAGTTGAGTCGACGTCGGATATCAACGTTGTTGCAACGCCATGTATCAACGTTGTTTCAACGTCAGATATCTATGTTGTTTCAACGTCAGGTATCAACGTTGTGATGATGTCGAATTATTGGTCGATCTGAAAGTTGAGTCGACGTCGGATATCAACGTTGTTTCAACGTCATGTATCAACATTGTTTCAACGTCAGGTAGCAACGTTGTAAAAACGTTACAAACTGACTAGATTTCAACGTCCTTAGTAACGTTGATTTTATAATTGAAACAATGCTGACTAATCTGTCAGCATTGTTTCAACTTCAATGAAACAAAGACACAAATATATCGGTGAGTCCTATGTTAATTATTGATGATGTAACAGAAAATGCACTTTAGACCATAATATTATGTGTCTGATTAGACAGTGTCAGTGGGTTGTTTGGTTGTGCTGGCTGTTCTTCCACCTCCCCCACTCCTCTCTGGCGCATACTTCAGGGTGGCGGCAAAAGCTGTGCTTACGTCAGACTCGGTGCTGCCATTCAATGATATCTTCTGATATAGTGAAAATGTGAAATCCTGATAGTTTCTAGTTGGAAACATAAATCACCGAAGAAGCCTTTCTGGTAAAAAAAATGAATTAATTAAATTTAGTTAATTTAGTAAATTCAGTGTATACATTGTCTACACAGATACGTTGGTGTCAGTCGTCTGCATGTGCTAAACAAATAACGAACATTAACTACTTCTCACTTAATTTGTTCCTTTAATCTCAAACAATGCCATATAGATATATTGCCATATATTATATAACAATATATCATTTTGTGTTTCTATTCCGGTAAATTACTCGCAACAAATAAACATAGTGACAGTACCGAGTACGGAACCTTCGGACTTCACCTAAGGCTAAGTCCAATTCAGTAACGGCCTTCGAGTTTGGCGCCTAAAATTACAATGTGCAAAGATCTACTTTCCTATGCTTTGCGAACAAAAATAATTTGCATAATGCTCAAAATCAATGTATTGGATAATAAAAAATACAGGCAAAGATTCACAAAGGAATTTCTAAAGACGTACCTTGTCTTGCGGCGCGCCAATCGTTTATAAATTATAACTGTAAAAAGAGGTCTTCGTCGACTTCAAATATGGCGGTATGGGGTAGACTCGCAATAAAAAAATTGTAATAATGATAATTGTCAGTGAATATTGTAAACATATGGGGCTTACAATAAGACAATTTTGTCATTGTTTGTTATTTTTTTGTGAAAGTTACTATACACGGATCATACGAATTTTTTTCTTTTCATTTGATTTCGCTTCCCGCGTGGTGCATTACCACGCGGGAAATATTCCCTTGCATGATATGCGAAATTTAATACAAGTAATAAATCATAAGGGTACGGCGCGCGTCAGATATCGGCCCGAGCACTGATTAATTACTCCCATCTGCGGCTGGGAAGCGGGCTGTTGTCGGCAAGTGCGTGCCGAGGGCTGTTGTCGGCAAGTGCGTGCCGAGCGCTGCCGCGCTGACATCCGCCCTCAGGCCGATGACTGCGTTAAACGTAAATTGGTTGTTTGGCTAGTGAATCAAACAGGCAAAGTTGTGCGATCACAAATCCAGTCACTGGAAGCATGCTGTACGTTGCTGTTCAAATAATGTTCGTAGTAACTTTCATCTTTAGTATACCTACCTAAATTCGACGTCTTAACCACGTCAAACTTCGACGTTGTTACGACGAAGGTTGATCGACGTTATATTGACGTTTCGTGTATGTTGTCCACTAATGTACGTGCATTGCGTACCGATCTAAATTCGACGTGGCAACAACGTCGCGACTTTATTTCTACTTATTTTCGACATCGAAACGACGTTTGTGTGCCTGCTGGGATGCCTCTCCCTTCTTAGTATCATCGGGGCGCACGCGTATGGTCTTAGCGTTAGTTGTTGCGTTTGCTACGTCGAGTAGTCAAGTCGCCAAATCACCAATTTGAAACGTTGTATTTTAGAGTGTAATCCCGGGATTTCGGTCGGCGTTGCTTAACATAAATATAACTACCCAGGTCACCATATGATTCCATCACCGCCTATTACAAGGAATCTGTTAAGGAGATACTACGGTTCATAAAAACGTACTTCCCTATGGACGTATTCAGTCGACATTGCAGTTGTCATCAGTGTGTAAAATACACACGTACTGAGAGCTATTAATAGCTGCGCATTTCTGCCGCTTTGATTCTATCTCAGTCGGCGCTAAGTTCCGTCGCTTTCTGAAATATTGCGTCTTCGTCAATGACTCACTGTCATGTGTGTCATCGTTGGGCGTTTCAAATCCGTCGCTGGGTGATACGCCGGGTGCTCGTTTACGTGTGACCTGACCAGGCCGCACAGAGGGACCGTCTCGAATTTGTTATGGGCCAGTGTCAAAGTTAATCGGCCTGTCGTTGCTGTCAATGTGGGCAGCAAGTCGTCAGCGAGTAGTGCTAGCAACCTGATGACGAATTGGACGTGGGTTGCACGAGTCTCAATTATGTTCCAGGGGGGGGGTTACAAGTTTCTGCGTCTACCCGAAATTACTGTGTTGCCGACGGAATCAGGTTAATTTAGCGTAATATTCTTAATGTGTATTTAAACCGGAATTATTAGCTGTTTTGCTGTCCATAATAGGTGAACAATAAAGCTTTGGAAAAATAAACGCTTGTGTATTAGTAAATGGTTCTGGCTGTTTTGCTAAGCTGTTGTGCAGCTAATGGCTTCATGCCGCTAGCCTAAATAATTATTTCGGCCACGTGATTCTTAGTGTGAGAATCTTAATTTCTCACAACTAAACGTTATTTAAGTCATTACCCTCGTTGACATTCATTTAAAGATATTAAAATCAAGATCCTAATCTTGACTTCAATAAATCCTACATTGGTTATAACATAACATCACGTAAATATGTAATTAACTATTTCCAGTTAACCTTTTATTTCTATTTCTCCACCCACAAATGTACCACCACGTGCTTTTAAACTCCTTAAATAATGATTTCTTCAATGTTGAACCCAATACCAATTATACGGGGTATATTTTGCAGCCAAGCAATAAGACATTCCGTTAGAAACATTTAAATTTCCACTGTTGTTCAATACACTTCTTAAATACAACATCACAGCGAAACAGATCAGTCAAGACTACATAAATCAATCTACATAAATCAGTAACATCCCCAGGCAGGTTTCTCCACAAAACATAGGCCTAGACAGAAATGTTTTTTCATCAAGTCCTTTATTTTCGTCTTGTCTCGTCCCTGCGCATCGGCGTGGCGTTCGGTGATCGACGTATCCGCTGTCCTTGATATGTGCCCTCGTCGGCAGACATCGTCCTCGGTTGCTGATTTCCGGGGCGCGTGGTCCGTTTTCCAGATTGCTGCCTGTCGTCGCATTCGTGTCGGGTGGCTGCTGTCTGGGCCATTTCACGCGGTCGTGCGACTGACTTATCGTTATTTGAGTACATCGTTTTTTAAAATGTTCGAAAGTTAGCTAAGCACAAATAAAAAGTCACTGCACGTTTTCAAATTTACTTCACAGTTCATAAGCACGTCAAATGGAAGAACGTTTTTGTCCGCATATCTTCAGTAGGGTAGTGAAACATCGCATTTGTAAGTTCGAAAGACACCTGCCTCTCTAATAGATCATAGCTGGTAATAATAGCCAATGTACGTTGAATAGTATCTACGGTTGTTCCATACGAACAAGTCGCTGGTGCTGCTCACCAATGTACGTTGTAAGGCACGCTCATCAGTGAACGCTCGCTAATGTACGTTGTAAGGTGTATATGTGTATATACATGTATATAATTATATATATACATTCACATATATATATATATATATATATATATATATATATATATATATATATATATATATATATATATATATATATATATATATATATATATATATATATATATATATATATATATATATATATATATATATATATATATATATATATATATATATATATATATATTATTCCTCATCTAAATTTACTTTTACAAACGGGGTTAAGCAATTCCAGTTGTAAACAGTTGGATTGGTACACTGAAGAGTTACGGAAAATAAGCAAGTATAAAAGGTGGGTTTTTAGTTTACAGCGAAATTTTCTAATTTCCTACATACTTAACACTAACAAGTAAGTCAAGTCTACTGCTAACAAGTGCAGTTGAAATAGTTTTGGCGAAAACAAAGTACACATATCGGCGAATACAATGAAGGTCACGAACGTGATGAAAGGAACAACGACAAGTTTGTGAGACACACTGTATAACATTTTAATTATTATCAAAGGTGACTCCTAGATTATTGATGAGACGGCCGGTGTGAAATTCTTGCTCAGTATAGGTGTCGGGAAAAAAACCCAAAACGTTTACCACGCTGTTTTGTGTAGCAATAATAAGAACCTCTGTCATATTTAACTAGTTAGGACACATCCACTTGGTATACGTATATTCCCTATTCCACCATTTATAAAAAAATAACTTCTGGGTGACTTCGTCTTTTTGGGTACAATAGTCTAGTGCTACTCGCACGTAATGCAACAGGTGTTTGCCTGGTTGAACCGCAGTAGGATTAGTGCATTATTTTCCCAAATGATTGCAATATTCAACCCGCTCCATGCGCCACCATGCTCCGGTCTCCCCTGCTTTTGTTAAGATCATCCAAAGAGTTGAATTTTTTTTTAAATGACCAATTTTTCCTTTTTTGTCAAATGATGACCGAATCTGCCATAAAACAATTGAACTGTTTATCCGATGATTTCATCGAAACTAAACTGTTCTTCTGTACAAACGAGCTGTCATAATTGTCAACCAAAAGCTAAAACTTACTTACTTACTTACTTACTTATTCCTCTTGTGCACATCAGTTTTCTCGAGCTTTTCCCAGGTCAAGTTATGTTCTTTCATTTCTCGCTGCACCATTCTTCTCCAAATTTCTTTTGGTCTTCATCCCAATCGTTTTCCATCTGGTTTCCATTTGAGAGCAGTTCGGACTATTGCTGTCTGCGGCATTCTCAAGATGTGGCCAATCAACTGCCATCTGCGTCGTTTTATCTTTGTTTATGGTATTAGGCCAGAATATCTTGAGTATATTACGAAAACATCTGTTCTGAAAGACTTCAAGTCGTTGGTTGATAGTCTTTGTCATTTTCCAGGATTTTCATCCATAAAGGAGGATAATAAGAACATTGCTCTTGAAAAGACATATTTTCGTTTTCTGACAATTTTTTTCTCCAGATTTCCAGATGTTTCTGAGTGTAGCAAATGCTTGGCCAGCTTTGACAGTCTTGCGCGCATTTCTCTTTCAGAACTTCCATCAGCAGTCATCTTGGATCCCGGGTACGTGAACTCCTCCACCTCTTCAAAGTTTTCTCCTTGTAGTTGTATTGATTCGTTTGTCCTGCTATTCATCCTCATGTGCTTGGTCTTTGTTATGCTGGATGTTTAGTTAATTTTTTTGTGCTGTAGTGGAAAGCTCTTCTGAGGTGGTGGGATGATAGGCAGATGTCAAGTCCAGATCCTCTAGCTGAGTTGTCAGCGTCCATTTAGTCCCTCTCCTGTCTGCACTTTCTGCTTTTCGCATGATCCAGTCCATGTTCAACATAAACAGAAATGGTGAGATGATGCAGATGTTTTTTATTTCAAATGTATCTGTCAGATTGTTGCTGCATATCGCCTGTGCAGACAAATCTGGACACAGCATTTAGATGATGTTAACAAGCTTGGCTGGAACTCTGTAGTGTATCATGATGCTCCATAAGGACTCCCAATGAAGGCTGTTGAAAGCCTTTTTAAAATCTAAAAAAATTGCATAGACGGGTGTATTCCATTCTTTGCTCTGCTCTAATATCTGTCTCATGGTATATATGTGGTCACTGCAAGATTTCCCTTTCCTGAAGCCTGCCTGTTCTTCCTTTGTGTGCTGTTCCAGTGCCTTGGTAAGTCTTTCTTGAATAATTTTCCTAAAGACTTTGCTTGTGAGTTGGTGATACCTTTCTAGTTGTCGCAGTTGAATAAGTCTCCTTTTTTTGTAAGTTTACTATCAGCCCCATTTTCCAGTCTTCTGGTGTGTTTTCTGTTTCCCAGATGTCATTGAAGATCTGTGTCAGAAGTTTGGGTGTGACTGCATCTCCAACCTTCAGCATCTCAGCTGTCACTCCAGCAGAGCCTGGGGCCTTTCCATTCTTCATGGCCATTTTCACCTGTTCAAGAGTTGGTTGGTCTATGTTCACATCCACGTCTTCCTCAGCTTCTGGTATCTGAGCTGTTTTTGTTGGTCCTGGCCTGGTTAAGATGGTCAGGAGGTGTTCTTTCCAGCACTACAATTTCCCTGTTTCATTTCAGACGAGGTTTCCATTTGTAACCTTGACTGGTATATCACTGCTTTTCAATCCACCGCTGAGTGTTTTTGTGATCCTATAGAGAATCTTAAGGTCATGTTTTCTAGCTGCTTCCTCAGCCTCCTCTGCAAGTTCTTACATGAAAGTTTACGTGTCTTCTTTAGCCATCCTTTTAACCTCTCTGTTCAACTCGGCGTACCTGTTTTTCAGTATGTCCTTCAGCCTTTGCGATCTGATTGCATTAATTTTATGTTTGGTCTCTTTTCTTCCTGAAATCTTTGTCCATGTGTCCTGCTTCATCCATTCCTTCTTTTTCTTTGCCTTGTATCACATGACTTTCACTCCTGCTTCACGAATTGCTTGATTGAAGTTGGCTATGTTAATTTCTTGTTCTTCCTCCAATGTGCTAAATCGATTTCTCAGCTCAAACAGGAATGCAGTCTTGACCTCGTAGTTCTTCAGCTCTTGGAGTCAAGCTGCCTTACCCTCTCCTATCCTCGTTTGATCTTCTGCAGCTTTAATATTACTGATCCTGTGACTAGGTTGTGGTCACTGGCCACATCTGCCCCTCTTCTTTTCCTTACATCCTGCAATGAACTACTCCATTTCTTGTTGACAAAATCGTGGTCTACCTTGCTGGTGGTGGCCCCGTCCGGTGAAGTCCAAGTTTTCTTGTGGATTTCTTTATGATGAAAAATGGTCCCCCCGACTAGTTTGTTTTCTTCACAGAGGCGCTGTCCATTATCGTTCATGATTCCACACACATGTGTGCCCATGTTGCTCTCTCTGCCTGTGGTGTCACTGCCCACCCTGGCATTAAGGTCGCTTATCACCAACAGCATGTCATGAGCCTGTACCAGCCACCACCGGTATGTCAGCTTCCATCTGGGTTTGACTGGCATCCTTCATCTTTCCAGCTTCCTGGCATGCCTCATCACTATTACCACAATTGGTTTGATCTCTCGTATCGGTTTCAGTAAAAGTTTTTTTACAGGATGGGTTTGTTTGCCCCATGCCCAAGCCTCCCCCTTTACCCAGGCTTCGGACTTGCAAGATACTCCAAAAGAGGCAATCCAGGCGGGGTTAAAAGCTAAAACACCAATTTTCCATGTATGTGTAACCCGCCCTTTTGAGATATCTGTCAATTTTGTTTAAAACATATTCACGCTGTTAGCATTTACACAATCAATACATAATTTGTTCCACTCATTTGTCGTCGAAGCAAACAAACAAACGCCGCAGCGTACGGCTGATACGCCCTACATTCGTGTGAAACAATAAACAGGAAGGTCAACAGGAAGGTCTTACCCCTAGATTACCCTACCTGCCACTCAGACATCAAGCGGCTGCATCGTCCGTCTAATCAACGGTAGGGGAAGAAAGGTGTGTGCTACTACTGAGCAGGAACAGTCTGAAATAAAACTATATTACGTTTCTACAATGTTTACAAACGCTAAAGACATTTAATTGATTCAGTTGCAAAAAGTAAGTTAAGAATGTCAACATTCTTATTTCAGAATGATCAACACGCCTACTCACAAAATTGTTTTTAATTTTTTTTCTGTTATCGTTTACTTATTCAGACTCAATAATATTATAGTAACCCCAATTCCACAAATATAAATATTCCAATTACAGTTATAATTACCAAATAGCACTCCAAATTATCAATTCCATATTGAAATAACAATATGTGAACACACAGACACAGAGAAAATAACATATTTTAAAACAGTTTTATTTATTTTCTGCATATTATGGTACAGAAAAAACATGGTACACATAACATATTATATTTTATTGATTATATTCTGTTAATAATCTTAGTGAAAGAGATACATTATATAATTGAAAAGTAATTGAAAATACCAATTTTATTTTCACTAATTCCTATTACTTTTAAAAAACAAAACACCAATTCCAATTCCAATTCCGGAATTGAAATTGGCGCTTCAATTCCAATTACAATGTAATTGACCCCAAGTCTCCTTCTGTTCATTTAAATGAAGAGCAACAACATTCAAGCACGAACCACGTCTATTTATGTAACTATTGAGATAACGACTGATGTGCCGTCCCAACATTTGGATTCCATCGTTAAATGTGGCAATACTTAATCTATGTAGTTTATGTTTTTAAGTAATATAGGTCTTACTTCATTACCAAATTATACTTCTCTTTGGGGCAAGTGTAGAAGGGAGAGCTGTCATAGAACACTGTGGGGACGTTGAGCATAACCCGTTGTGACATGTGTTAAATGTTCACTGCCAATGTTGACGATGAACCCGAAGTAATTCAACACTCGCCATATTATGATGACCGTAGTTTAAGTAACCTATTCCAAAATAAAGAAAATACATTTAACAGTTTAAGTTTAAATCCCAAAGTATTTGTGCAAACATTATATCAACATAACATTATAACGGCTACGCAGTAAGGGTTATGACTGCATTGCACTCTGCTTTCAAGAAATATGGTTATCAAATAATTCAGTAATTTTTTACGATTAGCTGATATATACTAACTACTCAGAGTAACATTTACACCTTTGGAGGATTGACAATTTCCGTTAGCACGTTGCACCGTGCCAACTGTTAAACTCCCAACCTCGGTATTGGTCGTGGTTTCCCATGTCCTCTCTAAATGCACGCAATTACTACTGACGCAGATGTTGGATTGTAAAGCAGTAATGCATGTGTCGCATTATTCTTAAGATCTGTACAATTACCTATCAAGCACTTTCATCCAAGCAACAAGCATGTTTACATTCACTGTGTCAGACAGTGTCTATCTTTATCATTAAACAGCATCCTAGATGTAGTAAAAACAAAATAGAAGTACACCATTCAAATGTAAAATACATTATCTACAACAACAACAAGTACAATAACAACAAAAGTGTACAATATGATGTATATATCAGCACCAATGTACAGCCCTGGCACTGTAATTTCTCAAATATAAAGTGATGTAAACTGGAATCACACAGGGAATTTAAATTTACATTTGCTGTCCACTAATCAACGCAATAAAAAAACATATATTATTAAAATAACATATGCATTACTTTTATTTGATGTGCAATCATGAATAATTTTTTTCTAATTTAAATAAATGGATATTATAAACAAGATGGCTCCTACGATAGCGATCAAGCCTGGTCTTAATAGGAGTATCCTTGACACATAATTATGCTTTTGTCTTATTTACATTAATTTATGTATTATACTGTCAACTACCATGTCATCTAATTTATCTATATACAATAGCATACATTGCAATGATCTAAATAATATATATATATATATATATATATATATATATATATATATATATATATATATATATATATATATGTATATTATTGTAATTTATGTTGTTGTAGTGGGTCTAATTGAAATACTACTTTACTTTACTTCATTTAGTACCACCCTATTTTTTGTCCATGTCTCTTTGTCAATCTGTCCTCACTGAGCGTATGTTTGTGTCCATCGGAGTCAGCCACCCATTATTTTCATCATCAGGTGTTTCTTCTTTATATTATCTTCCTTAATTCACCATCTTCCTTATATATTTTCGTCCTGAGAACAGTTTACATCTCCCTAATCTTATGTCACTTGAATTCTAATTACAACGTCTAGTACATAGTTTGCTCATGCATAACCGTGTTTTACGAAATTTCACCTCTTCATTGTAGATAATGCATGCCTGGCAGTGCGCTTCATGTCATGTCCTTTAAATAATGACTGAGATACCCACAAATCGATTAGAATAGTGGTGTCATATCGAATATTTTCCCCACAGAATTTGGACTTGGCGGGTCCATTTTCTATCATAGAAAATGGACTATGAATTTGGACCGGGGGTTCCATGTTCTATGGAGTGCATTTTGTATACGTCCTATGGAATATGGATAGCCACAGAAATTGGACTTGGTTCCATATTCTACGGGGTCCATTTTTATGCGACATTTAGTATATGGACCCCCATAGAAACTAAACCCGGCTCCATATTCTATATGACATATAGAATACGGACCCCCGCTGCTCCAATTGGCAACTAGGAACAAAACATCAAAACCATTTGGAAGTAAAATCTGTTTTTTTAAGTGTACTTCTTTTGACAAGCATGTATTTACCTGATAAATAAAACACAATTCATATGTCATTTTACAAAATTCATACAGCTGATTGTTATGCCATTCAAGATACAATCTCCAAATTGGAGATCTGATCAATCTGAATCAATGTTGCCGAACATGTAGTCGGCCGAACCAAAATAGATCGTCAATAAGTAGCGGATGGGCGGCAAACGTAGCGTGACGACAGTCTAGTCAGAAGCACTGGTGCCGCACACGTAGTAGATGGCTGAATACATAGCAGGCCGACAACAGTTAGTTAGATAGTGGAGACGGCAAACGTAGCGTGACGACAGTCTAGTCAGAAGCACAGGTGCCGCACACGTAGTAGATAGCTGAATAAATAGCAGGCCGACAGCAGGTAGTTAGATAGTGGAGACGGCAAATGTAGCGTGACGACAGTCTAGTCAGAAGCACTGGTGCCGCACACGTAGTAGATGGCTGAATGCCGTCAGTAGGTAGTGGAGGCGTCAAACGTAGCAAGACGACATATTAATTGGACGCACTGCTGCCGTAGACGGGGAAGACAGCTGGATGCGTAGTAGTTATTCGGTAGACGAAATACGACAAACGCAGACGGCCAACTGCTGTCACACCAACGTTGCATCACGTTGTCTGGCTTGACACCCGCAGTAGTCATTGCGAGCGAAATTGTAGAGGGAGTGCAACTTAAATATTGTACACGACACTGGACGAGCACAACCGTTGAAACGTTACTGCCGCATTTGTGTGTCCCGCACCTCTCGCGAATACACTTTACCTACGACCGTATACCCGTTGCCTGTGGTTATTGTCCCATACCACAAGGTTGGCGACAGCCCATCAAAATAACTCAAAAAATCTACGCACGATCTCATTACGTTAATATCCCTTAAAACTATAATGTACCACGCCTAAAGCTAAACTTCCAATGTGGGCTCACACACAGCACTTGAAAACAATTGCATAACTTTTTTATGCCTTTCGTCTATATGCCGTCTAGCCTTTACCTAACCATATTTAGGAAAATAGTTCACGTAATGACCCTTCGCAGAAATGCGACACTGTGTCAAAAATACGATCACAAATGCCTTTGATCCAACCGGTGCATTGGGATAGAAATGATTAAAACACTATGACACTTCGACTGGGAGGTGGAATTGTCGCGGGATATCTGGTACAAAAAGACATGACTGGACGGAAATTGAACTAACTTGAATTGATCTGTCAAATACAAGTTGTCGGTCCGAGTGACACTTGAGGTTATTGTCACTATAGGGTTTCTTTGATGATGATGGTAAATATTTTATCACACACGCACGCACGCACACATACCACACACACACCACACACTCACGCACGCACGCACCACGCACGCACACACACTTTAATATATATATATATATATATATATATATATATATATATATATATATATATATATATATATATATATATATATATATATATATATATATATATATATATATATATATATATATATATATATATATATATATATATATCATTTTCTCAAACTAACTTCTTCCCCTTGCTCCCTTGCGGGGTGGTGTCCAATTCACTTTCATTGTTAATGTTCTCCAGTTCCCTCTTCTGCGGTGGTCTCCCACTCTTGGCCGTTCGTACCTGCCCTTTCAAAATCTCGTTTCACACAGTCTTTCCATACCAACTTTGGTCTTCCTCGTCTTCTTCTGCCATGATTAAATTGTTATTGTTTACACAATTAAATTATATATATATATATATATATATATATATATATATATATATATATATATATATATATATATATATATATTGATATAATTATTTTATCTGTTACATCTGAGGAGCGTTATTACGTGCAATAAATTCTGAACAGCATTGTCGACTTACAACAGGTATATGTTATGTCACTTACTTGGAAATACATTTTGGCACAAAATATTTATACATCAAGACATTATTTTATTCATGGAGCACTTGATCACGTTTTGAAAATTGCAGATACTTGTTTTGGATTTTAATGATTTTTTGTTTGAAAGCATAGTCGTGCCGGACGATTTGGTAGGGTGTGGGGTACCTACTTATATTCAAACACCAAATTAACACAATCGGACAACCACGTACGTCATTCTTATGAAGCAAATTGTTCTTTATGCACTTCGTTATACACTAACATGCATTAGTTTTAAGCATAATTTTTTTGTTATGTACACGTACACATATTTACATAAAAAATACAGAGGCATAGATCTAATGCCCGTTGTATAGATTTTTACAAGATTTAACAATATTTGCCATCCAAGCCAAAGGCCCAGATGGCAAGTGGACAAGGAAGCCATTGGCTTATCGAGAGTCCAACAATGTTCATCTACTTATAACCCGCCCTCCTGAGATATGTGTCAACCTTGTTTTTAAACATATTCACGCTGCTAGCAGTTACACAATCTGTAGACAATTTGTTCCATTCATTTATTGTCCTCTGTGAGAACGAGTGCTTCCTGATGTCCAATCTACATTGATCCTTTACTAATTTTACCCCATGTCCTCTAGTTCTGCTATCCTTCTTGAATGAGAAAAAAATATTTCTAGCAATATTTTCATACCCATTCAATATCTTAAAAACTTCAATCTGATCTCCTCTTAACCTCCTTGTTTCTAGAGTTGTTAAACCACATTCTTGCAGGCGTTCTTCATAACTAAGGTCTCTCAGTTCTGGAAACATTTTAGTTGCTCTCCTTTGTATGCGTTCAATCGTATCTATATCCTTCTTACGATATGGTCTCCATGCTTGTATACAGTATTCTAAATGAGGTCTAACTATTGTTTTATAAAGATGTATAATTAACTTTTTTCCCTTGTATGTTATGTTTCTTCTAATCAATCCAATAATTTGATTACCCTTTGAAGCTGCAATACCACATTGCTCTGAAACTTTCATATCAGCGCTTATTGTAACTCCTAAGTCCTTTTCTTTTACAGTAGTACCCAGAACAGTATCTCCCATTTTATAGTTTACATTCAAGTTCCCATGTCTTGACATGAGGTAAAAGTACTACTGGAATACTTGCTTGCCTGTTTTGCTGAACGCAACTGGAACATTTAGCCGAGTAACTTCAAAACAAACGTTAATTGTTATTAATAGTATGTTAGCGATAATTAATATTTATAAAAAAAATTGCATGCTTTTATTTTTTCAGCAAAGGTTATGACCCACCATCAAAATAAACTCACCCCGTGAGATATGACGTGTATAAGGACAATACGTACTGTGTCTCTTTTTGAAGTCTCGGAAAGAAGCGTTACATTATGAGGGGTGACCAGAGGCGTAGCAGTGCTATCGAATGTGGTCCGGCCAGCGCCCGGCCCAACAAACTGTGATGCAACGAAAGAGGCACGTAGCGTCGAGCGGCGGTGGTGTAGCGGGTATCCGTTCCCCGACGTCAGATAATTTGAGAAAGTACTACGTTGGTGCACTTGATAGCACTGATTAACATAACAATTCATTTACTTAAACTTTTTTGATATACCGCTTCCATCAACAGGGCCTATATCTACGTGAACACACACACCGAGGTACACCAGTCACTCCTGCTGGCAAATACAGCTGAACCTCACTTCACGGTCACCGTGGTAATACAGTCAATTCGCAATTAAGGTCACTAAGACATTATTTATGTAGCATAAAAGAATATGAAATTAGTTTCGCTAATGTGGTCACATCGCCATTTAGGTCGCTTTGGTGTTGTCCTGAGGGCGACCTTAATAGTGAGATTCCACTGTATCACTATTTAAGAAATTAAACCTGCGTTTGGGTTGATTTCTCCCTCACCGTGGCTTGGACATTTGCAAGATTGTAAGATACAAATTTTCCAAATATACGCAAAAATATTTGGATTCACTTTACACAATCATTGGCAATTTCTACCATATACAGTGCGCTTGTTTTGTCCTCATGAACATACAGCAACATCAAATGGTTCAATCGTGATTCTGTCATGGTTGTCCTTAGTTGTGTTTTGACGCGACATATGGCACTAAACGTCCGCTCAGTTGTAGCGTTTGTAGCTGGCATGACTAGAATTAATTTGGCTGATTTGATGACCTGTGACAATAGTTTTTGCTGGTGTGTAGACAACGATCACAAATACGTTAGCACATTAGAAAGTGTTACATTTTCCACACGCGGAAAATTATGGGTGAAAGTGTTTAGATGTGCCTCCAACTTTCGTGGATCAAATCGAAGCCATAAACTAGCAACAGTTTGAAATTCATCTTTGTAGACGTCTCCACCAGCTGCTGATTTTAAGAGGAGCTGCTCACAGTTCACGTATACGTTGTAGTCGCGTTGGTCGAACCCATCTTTGATAAGCGACACGATGAGGTCCAGAACCTCATAGTATATGGCTCTGTATAGCTGTTTTGGTGTCTGGAAGTATTCTGGTGCTGCTGTGTCACAGTCAAATTTAGCTGGGACTGCTCTGCGTCGACAAGAAAATATGCAGGTTCTTCAATGTGTCTCTCTCTCTTCGGCTTTGCTAATGACATCAGCCCAAAACAAGTAAATTTTCTTTCTGAGTGTAAATTACTCAAGGTGTTCACAGTTATGGATGCAATTGACTGTCCCTCAGCCGCTGACATGTTTGGCCTTTGGAGAGTTGTGCTTAGGCTGTCAGCATGACGAAGTATACATTCGCCCAAAGCAAGTTCATAAAAGAAATAAAATTTCATCATATGGTAATCGACTCCTTGAATTCGTGCTTTCATTTCAGTGTCTGAGCAGTTGTCCAGAGACCACGTCCACACTTCTTTCAGGGCGGGGTAATTGTCTACGATGCTATGAATTGCTGGTGCCCGAACAGTCCGTCGCGTAGGACACAACAAAACGAATGCCTGGGGATGATTCAGAAGTTTCATGTTGTAACTGTTCTTTAATTTGTTGCAGTTTTGCATCACGTTTTGGGGATTTTTTTTCAACTGGTTTTGTTATTTCACATGTCGTATCTAATGCCTTTTTCGTTAATTTTACTCTTCTGATACAATCGGCGCAAGCCAGATTCAAAGAATGTCCGCGGCAGTGACAGTACAAACAACGAGTTAGATTTCTTCATTAGTGTGGCTACGCCTGTTTTTGCTCCTGACATTGTACTGCAGCCATCTTAGCATTGCCCTCTAGCTTTATGTATGGACAAATTCATTCGTATCAAGCAATATTTCATCAAGGCTGTGAAGGAAGATACATCAGCGCATTCTAATGTTTGAAGACCAATGAAATCTTCGCGGGCCTCCAGTTTATCGTCTACCCATCTTATGCAAATTACAAGCTGTTCGTGGTTCGATAAATCACTCGTTTCGTCAGGCATGATGCTGAAAAAATCCGAGTTCTGCAAGCAGGTAGCTATTTCTCGCAATATTGTCAAGCCCGTGATCTGCAACATGTTATTTTGCATTTCCGTATTTGTCTGGTTTTTTTACGCCAAGCCTTCAAACGGGGGTCATCTTCACCGCGTAGCCTACACAACTGGATGAAATTAGTCATTCTCATTCTCGTGTCCTTGCATGGAGAAACCTTGCCTTGCCAAAAATCGTAGGTTTGACAGAATCTTTAGCAAATTCTTTCTGTTAGTAGCTTTTTCTTCTTCGTGCTCTGCTGACAAGTCGCCGACATCACGTGTGTTCGCAGGTAAAGTCAGCAGGAGTTTAACTGCTTCCTTGTGGCAATCAGACCTGTCATGCGATGAGGTGCAGAGCCTCATAGTATATGGCTCTGTATAGCTATTTTGGTGCAGTTGTATCCTTCGAATTGGTAAAACCACGCCATATAAACGAATTATCTAGTACAGGTATTAGTACTCCTGCCTGAAAACCAGCCCGCCCCACCTGGTATTGCCTGAAATCTCTCTCCCATTCACATATGTCTGAATCTGATCTATCTTTCTTATGCTAGTGACTGCGCGCCTTCTGGAAACTCCTGGGTAACATGGAGGTAAATTAATTGGGAATGTGTCAAATAAATTAACTAAAATTAACCCCTTTTAGTAAAGTTAATTATTAAAATTTAATTAAACAAGCCTTTCTGGCAAATTAATTAAATTAAGTTAACCTAATTTAGTTAATTCATTTAAATAATTAATGATTAACAATTGAGATATAAATATCACTAGATATAAATATGGGAATAAGGCCATTACTATCCAATGTAATATTGTTTTATTGTGTAACTAGCTCGTCAACAAAAGCCATTTAAGGTTGAAATACTATCCTGTCACAATGTAATAGTATCATAAAAGAAACTTATAAATAATAATAACTGATTAAGTTAGCCTTTCTGGTAAATTTAATTAATTAAATTTATTTTATTTAACTGAGTTAATTATATTAACAAATTAACGATTGAAATTAACCAATGCCTAGTTAATAAATATCTTCTTCTTGAAGTGATATATATATATATATATATATATATATATATATATATATATATATTAGTTCAACAATACACAGTACTCAATTGTAAAACTACTGCAATAGACAGTTACTGACGAAGACTCCCGGGCAGTAAATTCATAATTTTATTTAAATTTAACAAAATTGCATAACACATTTAGAAATTCTAAAGTCAGTGTTTTATGTGTGCTTGAATGTGTCTTCGTAAGTGGTATTTACGAAGGAAGGTACTTCCGCAGTCCGAACAGCGATGCGGACGTACGTTTGTGTGAGTCTTGCGGTGCGAAGATAGATTAGAGCTCAATCTGAACGCCAGTCCACACGTATCGCACACGTACGACCGCTCGTCCGTGTGCACGGTCATGTGCCGACGCAGGCTGTACGCCATGCGGAAGGCACGGCCACAAACACCACAAGCGTGCGACTTGTGTTTACTGTGCGTGAGCCGATGCGACGTCAGCGACGTTTTCCAACAGAACGTATGTCCACATAAGTCACAAGAGTACGGCCGGTCGCCCGTGTGGATGACTTGATGTCGAGCGAGCATGACCTTCTGGCCGAAAGCTTTGTCGCAGACTGAACACTTGTACGGTTTCACGCCGCTGTGAGCGCGCTGGTGCCTCAGCATATTTTCTTGTCGATTGAACTGCTTCCCGCAATATGAGCAGCTGTACGGCCGCTCGACTGTGTGGGTCAACGCGTGCTTCCACAGTCCACAACTAGACGTGAACGTTTTCCTGCACTTCTCGCAGGACCACGTCTTGTTCTCGCGCTTATTTGAGCCCTCGCTCACTGAAGGCAAGTTGTCTCTGGGTTGGTTAACAAGCGCTTGCAGAGAAGGCGGACTTCGTGTGCCAACTACGACGGGTCTACGTATATTTGTGGTGTT
>BSQZ01000096.1:990000-1127500 GCA_033239005.1 Lamellibrachia satsuma | reverse complement strand
TTAAAGCGACATGTAATTCGCATTACACAATGACAGTAGCTATTGACAACGAAAGTCATTACAGGCGTTTATTGTTGTATCCACAGAACGTGTTATTTTCGAATCCGAACATCATATACCCTAGAGCGAGCTTGACGTGGGAAGATCCGGTTGAGATTGGTGCGAAACACATTTTCCAAAAAACATGTCCAACATTGTTTTTTATTTTAGGTTATTAACTACAATGTGGTAAGCAATAATCAGCTTGGGTTTTTTTATTATTCATTGCTGATATCATAAAATTAGATGGATGGATACAGTGGCAATACAAACTCATGAGATCATGCAACATTTCAGCTCAATCAGCTCAGTTATTCAAACCCGTAACTTGGACCACCACATATATATAGATAATACAAAGACGTATCGTTCCTTGGCTACTCCGGATACAAATTGATCCTTAAACCAACCCAGGGATTGTCTCCAGAATGTATTCCACTGGACGACTAACAACAAATTATAGCTCAATGCAAATAAAACATAGTTTCTTATTATTGGTACACAAAAACAGCGCGGTAAACTTTATTGTTTATTTTTCGTACAAAATTCCATGTGTTAACTAATTTAAATGAAAAAATACAAGACAAAAGGTAATGTATAAATGTGTATGTGCACAAACAGACAAACAAACAATAAATCGGTACGCCAGGTGGCATGAACACGACAAAATCCTCGCTGCATTCGTCGCACAACAATTAGGTAACTGACTACTAGTATATAGTGAACAAGCATGGAAATAGCGAACCCAATAACATATACTTATATTTACATAACTTGGAGGGAAAAAATTAGAACCTTAGGACCTACATTTAAGCCATTGTCTATAGTCGTGTACTTATTTGTACAGCTGAGGCAACGTTTGTTGAACGAAATTGCCTAAGCTTCGAAACTGCAGAAAGAGGATTCGAACCAGGGTTCTCTCAATTGACAGTCCGATGTTCTAACCACTGCGCCGCCTCGCCCCATTAAATAATATCATTTGGCAATCACAGTTTGGCGTCGGGTAACGTGAAACCCGTCATCCTGTCGTAACAACCCACGAATCCGTGTTTCAGACTTATACGGTACTGTCAATTTACCGTACATGGGTAAATTGAATTCTGATTCAAACTGTTAATAGTTAGTATGATATATTAGAAATACATATTATTTGGGTTTACATACTTATGGCATGCCCACATACAAAGTTGGTGGCATTGTCCTCACCAGTTTCACCCCCCTCGGTCAGTCTAACTTGCCACCCATACTTGTCCCCATCCTGCCTTATTTTCCCACTGTACTCTTTATAGAGTCTATTTTTGTTAGGGGCATGTCTTGAAAAGGCTCTTTCAAGGACCAAATATACAAACGTTCTTTAAAACGACACTTTATCGAGAGAAAGATCATGAAATTGCAAATACATTGGCAACCTACTGAGGGCAATGTAGCAAAACGCCAGTTTTCATTGTTGTGTAGCACAGAGTTTCCATAAAATGGCATTTTCCTTTAAGTGGTAAAAGGGGGAATATTCTTTTTGGTCAAAAAGGCAATTTTTTTATAGCAGGGCAATTTTCAACTGAGTATGCATACATGTAGTATCCATTTTTATGTGAGCGGTTTATCACAGAACACACATACTATACAGTGGATCACATGATTTAACGACTGTTGTCGGATGCATCAGCTCTGCAATAATTTGTTTTATCGGTGTACAGCTTTTTTGTGATTGGCATCGTAAACGACCATGTAATAGGAATGAGTGGACTTCAAATATATCTTAAAATGTGTGCGTTCTCTGGAAAGAGTCATCTCAAGACGGACGATTACGTTTATTGACGTTCAGGTTCACATCGAGTATCGCACAAGGCACTGCAAACACGCGGGAATTACTACACCCACTGACTCGAGATACTTCGTCATTGCCCGGCGGTGCATGAGCGGCTACTAAGGCGACGCTACATCAACCATGACGCTACCTTTTGTTGCTGCCACGCAGAACGAACGGTCTCCCACGATCACCTACTTGCAAAATGCAAAACAAGAAAAGCATTATGGCAAGGCGGTGAGTTGAGCCACTGGGTTTGTTGAGCCACCCATGTTTCCCAGGAAACTATAGCAGTGATTAATGTCTGCTGGTGTGTAAACTATCAACTCACTTAACCAAACTTTATTCTTTGTGCATTTACAAATGGCTTAACTATGCACAGAAAACAAGTTTATTTACATCACTTCGCGCTTTAATGAGAACTTAATTAAATAAGCTTAATTGTCGAAACGAGGCTAGTTGAGCCACCCAAGACCCAGGGGAGGGTTAGTTGAGCAGTGGCTAAAGAACGAAGACGAGTGTTCTTTATACCAATATATATCTAGGAATTAATTTTTTCCGAGCGAATTGGGACAACGGATAGCTCTAAGGACACATATTAGCAGTTAGTTACACTGGTTGCGATTCGCCTATATGTCTATATTAATTAAGTGCGTCGACTTATTAATTAAGCGTGCAGTCTTGTAAGAGACGTGTTGTACCCATTGAGTAGATCTGTTGGCTGAGTTGCTGCACATTTGTTTGTACAAAGCCTACATAAATTATACAAATAAAGCAATTACGCATCTTACGCAACACTGTGGCTCAACATACCCCACATCAAGTGTTAGTTAAGCCAGCTTACCAACCCTATTTGAATCAGCTACATAAACTTATCTATACATGCTAGATATATTATCTTAGTATAAAATGATAGTATATCATACACAATCTAGAAATTATGCTTTGAGAATTTCTAGATTGTCAAGAGGTCTAGACCTGTAATTGGAAATTGGTAATTTGTGCTCCTAGTTGTGACCGTCAACCACTCAAATCTTTGCTCCTAGGTGTGACCGTCAACCACCCAAATCTTTGTTCCTAGGTGTGACCGTCAACCATTCAAATCTTTGCTCCTAGTTGTGACCGTCAACCACTCAAATCTTTGCTCCTAGTTGTGACCGTCAACCACTCAAATCTTTGCTCCTAGTTGTGACCGTCAACCACTCAAATCTTTGCATGACTAAACAAGACCAGTTTCATGTATGACTTAGGCTGAATAGCCTGAGTCTGCTTATACCACATACTTGGACATGTGCCATAAAAAAACACCTATACTGAATTTAAACGACTCGGGGAACTCTTCCTAATATCACACAACAAGCCAATCGGCCACGCCCTCAGCCGACGCCCAGTAGTACCTTCAATTGACACCAACTAGGTATGGCCGGTTCAGTCATAACTTCAATCAAATGGGGCTGGCGCCAAGAGCATCGTTCGAATGAGGTGCTGAAACAGTCACCAGTGAGGGGCTGCCGTATCGCTGCGCTGACAAATTGGTGGGGAAATGCACGCGCCTGGCTTCGGCACCTGAGTATACAAGATATCTAAAATATCTGAATGTGATGTTAAATAAATCGGTTAATCTCACATATAGATAGCGTGAGTAAACCACATAGCGTGGGTAAACCACATAGCGTGAGTAAACCACATAGCGTGGGTAGACCACATAGCGTGGGTAAACCACATAGCGTGAGTAAACCACGTAGCGTGAGTAAGCCACATAGCGTGAGTAAACCACGTAGCGTGAGTAAACCACATAGCGTGGGTAAACCCCATAGCGTGAGTAAACCACATAGCGTGAGTAAACCACATAGCGTGAGTAAACCACATAGTGTGGGTAAACCACATAGCGTGGGTAAACCCCATAGCGTGAGTAAACCACATAGCGTGGGTAAACCACATAGCGTGAGTAAACCACGTAGCGTGAGTAAACCACGTAGCATGAGTAAACCACATAGCGTGAGTAAACCACGTAGCGTGAGTAAACCACATAGCATAAGTAAACCACATAGCGTGAGTAAACCACATAGCGTGGGTAAACCACATAGCGTGGGTAAACCCCATAGCGTGAGTAAACCACATAGCGTGGGTAAACCACATAGCGTGAGTAAACCACGTAGCGTGAGTAAACCACGTAGCGTGAGTAAACCACATAGCGTGGGTAAACCACATAGCGTGAGTAAACCACGTAGCGTGAGTAAACCACATAGCGTGAGTAAACCACGTAGCGTGAGTAAACCACATAGCGTGGGTAAACCCCACAGCGTGCGTAAACCACATAGCGTGGGTAAACCACATATTGTGAGTAAACCACGTAGCGTGAGTAAACCACATAGCGTGGGTAAACCACATAGCGTGAGTAAACCACGTAGCGTGAGTAAACCACATAGCGTGAGTAAACCACGTAGCGTGAGTAAACCACATAGCGTGGGTAAACCCCACAGCGTGCGTAAACCACATAGCGTGGGTAAACCACATATTGTGAGTAAACCACGTAGCGTGAGTAAACCACGTAGCGTGAGTAAACCACGTAGCGTTAGTAAACCACATAGCGTGGGTAAACCACATAGCGTGGGTAAACCACATAGCGTGAGTAAACCACGTAGCGTGAGTAAACCACATAGCGTGAGTAAACCACGTAGCGTGAGTAAACCACATAGCGTGGGTAAACCCCACAGCGTGCGTAAACCACATAGCGTGGGTAAACCACATATTGTGAGTAAACCACGTAGCGTGAGTAAACCACGTAGCATGAGTAAACCCCATAGCGTGAGTAAACCACATAGCGTGGGTAAACCACATAGCGTGAGTAAACCACGTAGCGTGAGTAAACCACATAGCATGAGTAAACCACATAGCGGGACTTTCCCGGCATTTCATATATATGTTTGCTTGCAGCGGATGTGGACATTCGATAATTGTAACTCAATGCAACGTTTAGCAGTAATTGCTATTCTAATGGATACATGCGTTTTTAGTACAATTATATTACGCAAAACAACGCAATTTGTAAATGCATCACTGTGATCTTGCTTGTTTCCTGTCAATTTTAAACTCGCGCAAGTCAACCCACTTCTTAATAAGTCAACTTTGCCTATTTCTAGTCTAAGCTTTATTTTAAACTCGCGCAAGTCAACCCACATTTAATAAGTCAATTTTGCCTAAAGAAAACCTCAACAATTACGTACCTATTTCTAGTCTAACTTTTATTTCCAATGTACTGAAAAAAGTTGTAGCAAGTCGACTAAGGTCTCATGTTGAGTCAGTTGGTATGTCTAATGTATTACGATCACCTTACCAATAGTTTCATTTTACAGAGACTGCTCATTTAAAAGTACATAAGGATGTTACTCTAAATATGGACAAAGGTAAAGTAACAGCGCCTACCTAGCTTGATTTATCTGCTGATTTTGACCATAACATACTTATGAAAAGCTTGTCAGTGTGGTATGGCATATATGGCACTTAGTTGATAGATACCAAAGAGTGAAGATAGCTAATTGGTTTTCAGCGGCCCTACCCACTTCATGTGGTTTTCCTCGGGGTTCTGTTCTTGGACCGTAACGTTTTACTTTATAAACTACTCCAATCAGCTCAGTTATTAAACCCATAACTTGAACCACCATCTATATGCAGATGATACACAGATTTGCCTTTCCTTGGCTACCTCGGATACAAATTGTTCCTTAAACCAACTCAGGGATTGTCTCCAGAATATATTCCACTGGATGACTCACAACAATTTTTATTTTAGGAATTGGTGGAGGGTAATAGTGACGCGGACGCCAAAGAGCTACGTGGACAGACAACATCAAGGCGCGGAATGGGAAAAGGAAGCTTGAATATCTCATCCACATTGCAGACATGAGTGGCAATCTATGACAGCCGACCTGCCGAGAGGAGATTACACCACACGATGATGATGACTGTATTAGTCGTAGTCCAGTGTAATAGGAACGGTGTGTGATTGCCTGTGTTTGCGTGCGTGCGTTCATGTGCGTGTTTGTGTGTTTGTGTGTGTGTGTGTGTGTGTGTGTGTGTGTGTGTGTGTGTGTGTGTGTGTGTGTGTGTGTGTTTATGAGTGCACGCGCACGCGTGCATGTGTGCGTGCTGGAATAATTACTTAACATCGCAAATTATTTCTTGGATCAGTTTAGCTTGTAGAGCACGTATCTACGGTACTATTAAATAACGAGACAAAATATATCGGAAGTCTCTTGACAGACAATCATCATCTTGTCATCATCATAATAGTAATCATGTCGAACGTCCTCCTCCTCCTCACCATCATAATTATTACATTACCGGTTAAATCAACGGTTGATTATTACATGTCGTTATAGGAATCGATTGTTGCTTGACGCTAATAGGGAGAGAGTTACACGGAGTTAGCGGTGCAGCAACCGGGAATGCCTTAGTTCTGATGGTTGTGTGGATAACAATGATACAAAATAACTAAATGGTCGAAGCTGTATAATTATGTTTTCTTGCAGGAGTTAGCAATGAATGCAGAAACGATATTTACTTGGGTGAAGTGATTGTATGTAGTTGTGCAGCTCTTGGTACGGTATGCTATGTTGCATAGGGAGTACATACATATAACGTATGTTGAACAGGAGCACATACAGATATATTGGAATTAGTACTGAGTGCGCTATCTTCAAACATTGGTTTGCGTCCGTTCATCTTCATCCCCTGACGGGGACGGTCGTAGTGTCGTAGGCCATCTCCTCATATTCCTCGCTAGCCCCGTCTTCTGCTGTTTGTAGCAGGGCCTTTAAACTTTGCCCGGTCCATTCTTGTATATTATGAAGTCAGTTTCTGGCGGCCCCGTATTCTCTATCCATCCAAGGTTCCTTGCAAGATATTTTTGAAATGGTGTGTCGAGTGATGTGTCCAAACCAGGACATCTTTCGTTGTTTCACATTGTACAATAAGGACTATAAGATTAATCATTTAGGTATGACTAAAACTAGCTCAAATTTAAGAACGACAAACCATACCAATTGCTTAATGCGAACGGTGTGATCAATAATATCAACATGTGTCAAATAGATTATGACTTTGTTATTAGTGGATAGTATAAATACCAACAATGAAGAAATTGGTATAAGACTATCAGTGAGAAGGTGAAACAGGATTGGCTCACAGTGGTGACAATATTTGTATATATTTCTTGAACACGATGTTAGGTAACATAAATACGTGCGTGTTTACGTGCGTGCGTGCGTGCATACATTCATACACACGTACATAGTTACACACGTACGCACGTATATATATATACATACATACATACATACACACGCACACACACATGCATGCATATATATATACATTTATGTATGCACACATGCTGCATACATACATACATACATAAATACATACATACATACATATTTGTTATATGCATGCACATGTTTTGCGGATATGTATATGCGTAAGTCAACTTATTTCCGTCACAACCGGGACTGCACACACTGGGGCCCTCACCGATAGAATCACTCCCGCAAAAATAAAACTTCCCTCCACCGCTCTGCAAATTTAAGATAGACAAAAAAAACAAATTAGTACGGCTTACCATACTGTCGTGTCACCGTGTGTAACTTACCGTACTGTCGTGCCGATTTACAACGACATAGATAGTTTCGTCTATGCAGGACGGCATAACCGATAAATGAGAGCGTAAAGTTCCATAGTCCAATACCGTTTTGTCGGAGTCCAAACTCGGCGTCCCTATGGCATGTCACTTGCTTAAAGTGGCTGTCAGGCAGTGTAGTGTCTGTGCGAGTGTGTATGCAAATATATGCATGGGGTTTGATGCACCTTTCTTCGAACCGCACCATTAATATCAAGTGCGCTGTGTTTGCAAGTTTGGGGGCCATTAACCAATTTACAAATAGTTTTTTTTTCTGAGAAATGTGACCCCCATCCAATGTAATGCGCTAGACCGGACTCTGAAAAAATACTTACTACTTCGCAACTACCTCATCGCGATCAATGAAATGGCCCGCAGTTAATGACAGAGTCATGAGACCCGTCACCCCTTCAGGCGGTGTCGGGCAGAAATGTTAACTGACGGGAGTAACTCGATAATGTGTCTCCGCGCACGTCATCTACTGCACAATCTGAGTGGTGTAACTGGCATTCCTAGTCTAATAAAACACTGGTAACGTAGAGGAGGGTAGCACGCTCAACGCATGCCTGTTCCGTGATACGATGTTAAGCTTCGCCCACTCGGTAGGTTTTGTTATGCTCTTGTTTAATTGTTGCATTTTAACTCTAAACCGAACGCGGTGATGTAAAGATTAATAAATCACCAATGAATCAAACTGTTGTAATCGTTATGATTGTTAAGATCTGTATAAGTAGTTTTCAAACAATCGTTTTTTTCCAAATACATATAAATTATGAAATATCTACAAGCTATCAAATACCAATACCAGAAATGTAGTATCTTTATAAGTTTCACAAATAAATAAACAACAACTCCTCAATTAATACAGGAACCCTTTATTTGATTGTGTAGGGATTTTCTATTATTGCCGACAACGCCATCAATAATGATTTATATTTTTCATTAAAACACACAACTGGAGTTCACATAAAGTTACTTGTGTTTGGCTGGGCATGTGGTTCCAAAAATATTAAATTTGTGTCCTTTATTTTGAAATTTACGAAACATACATAGAGAGGTTTTTCATTGAGTCAAACGTGCTCCACTGGTGTAGTATTAATTAATCCAATACAACTGAAGCAAAAATAATGGAGTCAACAACTTCTAAGCAAAGCTATAAGTTATTATATATATATATATATATATATATATATATATATATATATATATATATATATATAAGGTATCCCTAAAACTATACTTGCACATATGATGTCATCAGGACATATCAGTTCAACAGTACGATTATATTTGTTGACGATTCAATGTTGAACTCTATATATCGGAATAACATAAACTTGTGCTTATTACTTAGTGTATAATTAGTGTTAGTGTAATAGTACTCAAGATAAAAACTAAAAACAATATGATAAAATATCTGTATATGTCCATATTTTCCATGGTTTTGAAGAAACTCATGTAAATTAGGGTTCGCATGAAAGCTTACACTGAGTCGGTTGCAGTAGATTCAGTTGCAATGCTGTGTCGCCTATTTTTTTCTAACAAACTTGATATATAATATCAGTAATTAATACATGTTGCATTTTGTGCGAAGGAGGCTTTTATTCGGAGGGGCTATTGTCGTGGATTCATCAACTTGGCAACGTCACATTGTCTGACGTATTTTGTGCATTAATAGTAGTGTAAACAATAAGTAAATATATTGGGACATACTACAACCTTCCGATATTGACGTATATAGAGAATGCACAACAACGGAACTTGGTAAATTGCACGTTCCACCCGGTGTTAAGTGTAGTGTTCCCAAATTTGTCACGACTGTTGCCACCTTGGCGATCTCGATTACATTTACGATGTCTTCATGGTTATGTTGAAGGGGTGTAGTCACTCACGTATCGTTAAATCGTAAATGTGTTTTGAAACATGCTGTGGTACTAGGCTGGAATGAACAACTACAAAGTTAATTGTTAGTTTGCTACTGTGAGTCTGTGACACTCATTACTCCAAGTCACATTGAGCCATTCTGTTCTTCTATGTAGGTGGAGGTATTGATTTCCCAGCGAAATATTCCCCACTCTCTAAAGTTTTTTTATCAAGAATACACAGTAAGGTACAATTGTAACACATTGCCTCAATTGTATTATATTTGATCTATTGTTGCACCTATCGACATTACCCTGCCGATTTTCAGCTATTTTACATATCTCTGTCGATGCAGATATTGATTTTTGGAATCACCGACTTTTGCTAAACACAGTATTATCCCCACCCAATTCATACGCGAGTAGATTGTTTATCAAAATGCACATTTAGATAAAATGGTAATGCTTTGTCCAAATTAAATTGGGGGTTATTCTATTCTGACGCCCATCGGAATCACTCGTAGTCATGTTGAATCATTTTGTATTTCTTTGTGGGTACAAGTATTTACTTCATGACCAAATGATTATCCCTTCCTCTAAGGTCGTCAGTGCGTATAATTGTGAAACAAATACACGGTTAGATAAAAGTGTAAAGGTGTAACATAGATAAAACAATTGTGTTACTGCAACATTCTTATTATTATAATCGACCGCCAGCATATTTGTATGTATCCTACTCCTCCTAGACGGTTTGCATATATATATATGTATATATATATATATATATATATATATATATATATATATCTGACAAAAGTGTTAATTCAAGTGTGATGGCACTGCCACACATAATTACATGTATTTTAAAGATAGGTAACTAACTATTGAAAACCGCGTGCTTTACTTTTTAGTTATTTGATCCAACTTGCCATTTAGGTGAGGCTATTAACTCCGGGGAGGGTTATTTCCAGAGGGATTTTGTCCGAACACCAGAAGTGATACTGCTCTACTGATATTTGTACTCCCACACAATTGTTCACGACCAAGGGCCAATGTCAAAATTGTAAAAAAAAATCAGCAAGCAACATACGTGGAAGTATATATGCGGCCACTTGTTCATGTGTTACGACTCATACAATGACATACATCCATATTCGATGACTTAGGCTAGATGTGTTTGTACACTGAAAATTAACTTGAAAATTAATGGCCCTTTGATTAAGTTCCAAATAATGGTCATGTGTCTGTAGGATATATTTTTCTTTAATATATTCTGCTTTTTGAAGAAGATATGAGTGTGCATGACACATGTGTAAACTAATTAGTTGAATAGGCTTTTTATGTGTTATTATTTTGTTACATTCCTGACACCGGGACATCATACCTTAATTTAAGTGCGGCAACATTAATCAATTATATAAGATTAATGTTACGTGTACGTAAACTTCGTCTTAGTTTGTATAAGATGCTAAAATGTTATAGTGTTTACGGTTGTCAGACAATAGTTCGTCAAGCAATAAGATTAAACTTGTTAGCCCAGTATATGATGATGTTGGACGTACACTGATGTTGTTGTTGTTTCCCACTTTGAACCGACTCTTTACCTTTTGACATTAAGAGTCATTCCATTTATTTCATTCACATTCACATTAGATAAATTATGCATTCATGTGTTATTTCACAAGAACGAACACACGACACTGCAGATTTTGGTAAATCATTAATGATCATCATAAAAAACAATGTGGACACTTGTGGGGCACCTGTTTTGATGGCCTACTCATTGATTTATATAATATTTAATTTGTTTTTATAATAATATTTTCGTTTCATAATACAATAAAAAATATAAATTTTAGTCGCTAAAATCCTCGGGAGCCCCAAGCTCGGCAGCGCACCAAAACAAAAGAGGTCAAGCAATTCCTAATCGATAAGCAGTTCCAGTTTTAAAGAGTTGGATTGATACGTTGGGCAGCTGTGGAGAATAAGCAAGTTAAAACAGTTGGGTGTTTATTTTACTGCGAAATGTTGTTATATTTCTTACAAATTTAACACTAACAGGGAGTGAGTTCCACGGAGTCGGTGCGGCAACTGAAAAAGCTCGTTCCGACATTTGTCTAAACAATGGGAAAGAATAGTACACGACAAAACATGGTCCTTTGACAGAAGTGGGTTTATAAATGCGCTCGATGAGAAGCTGGTATCGATGGGTGTTGTTGTATCGGTGGCAGGCTTTCCCTGTGGGGATCGCGTATCAGTTCAATCAGTTGCCGGTTGGCGGTATGGAAATGGCAATGCTATTATAGTAGTTTACTAGTTTGCAAACAAGCCATCCTATTAAGGTCTCACATACATTGCTATACGCATGGTTATTACTATCCACATAGTCGGTAATTTATAACTTGTGCTCTTTCGTCGTCGTCATCAGCTGTCCGTTGTGGTCGACGAAGATAAATGGCTTGCCCAGGGGTATATGTGATGGGTAACTGATACGTTGTGCTCTTTAACAAAGTTAGTCATTATGCACTTTTCTTCAGCGGAAATGGGTGTGTGATTGACGGCTGGCTATTAACATATTGGTGACATTTAAGTGGGTAGATAACGGGTCACCAGTGGATGTTGTCTACTAAGATTTTCAGAAAGCTTTCGATAAAGTGCCACACCAAAGATTGATACTTAAACTAAAAGCCCATGGTATAGGTAATGATGTAATCAAGTGGATAGAAAAGTGGCTTACATACAGAAGACAGAGAGTAATTGTAGACGGTGAGATTTCAAACTGGAAATCGGTTTTGAGTGGGGTACCACAGGGATCAGTATTATGCCCTATACTGTTTTTAATATGTATAACTGATCTAGAAGATGACATATCTAGCAAAATACTCAAATTTGCAGTTGACACAAAAGTATTCAGAAAGGTTACAAATGATACAGATAAACAAAGTTTACAGGATGATCTAGATAAATTAGTTAAATGGTCAGAAAAATGGCAAATGTTATTAAATATTTGGAAGTGCAAATGTATACACATAGGACACGGAAACATGGACGAAGAATATAAAATGGGGGATGCTGTACTAGGTAGAACCACACAAGAAAAGACCGTAGGAGTAACATTTAGTGCTGACATGAAAGTTTCAGAGCAATGTGGGATTGCTGCTTCAAAAGGAAATCGAATTCTAGGGCTAATTAGGAGAACTATCATGTATAAGGAGAAACAGCTAATTGTACCCCTGTACAAAGCAATAGCTTGACCACATTTAGAATATTGTATTCAAGCATGGAGGCCGTATCGTAAAAAGCACATAGACAAGCTAGAAAGAATACAACGAAGAGCAACCAAAATGATTCCAAAATTGAGAGACCTTAGTTACGAAAGTCGCTTATTACAATGTGGTTTGACAACACTAGAGACCAATAGACTAAGAGGAGACCAAATAGAAGTATTTAAGATAGTGAACGGTTATGAGGATCTTGATAGGAATATTTTCTTCAAACTTAAAGAAGGCAGTAGAACCAGAGGACACAAAGCAGCATTAGTTAAGGAGCAGTGTAGGTTGGACATGAGAAAGTACTCTTTCTCACAGAGGGTGATAAATAAATGGAACAAACTGCCAAATGATTGTGTTAATGCTAATAGTGCGAATATGTTTAAAAATAGAATTGACAGATATTTGTTAAGGGTGGGTGAGAAAATTGTTGGACTCTCGATAAGCCAATGGCTTCCTTGTGCACTTTGCCATCTGGAACTTGTTGTTTGGGATGGCAATATTGTTAAATTTTGTTAAATTTCGCTCCACTGGTTGGCGATGTTGGACTCATACGTCACGCTTGGACGGTCTGAGAAGCTGCGTCACGGAATGACACTGGCGCGGTATGATTAGGCATATTGAATATCGACAATTCATTTGATGATGCTCCTTATCTGTAACTAGCTGCCACAATGGCGTCGGGCTGTCTGAGGAAGGCTCACAAAAGCACACGCCTGAGTGAAGTATTGCAATTTAAAGGCATGTGTGTGTATTCGCGTTTGAGTGTGAGTGTGTGTTTGCGCTTATGAATGCTTTATAAGTGGGTGCGAGTGTGAAACATTATCAATCCCATAAATTATGATAATGTTATATTCAATTGTATTCCTGAGAAACATTTCCACTTGTTGCATATTATGATGCAAACCACTGTTGCCCGAATTTTGCACGTGACGGGTAAGTGAGGGGTGTGACGGTACTAACTGTGGCCATTTCGATGCATGTTTAAACCGTTTCACAATTCTCGGACTTGTACTGCCATGGAAAGCTTACAATGATCTCGCTCAGTCAGACATACCCCTTGTCGACGCAATTATACAAGAATTCATTATTCAGCTGCGCCGTCTCATACTCTTATATTTTGAACAATTAATATATATATATATATATATATATATATATATATATATACATATACATATACATATACATATATATATATATATATATATATATATATATATATATATATATATATATATATATATATATATATATATATATATATATATATATATATATATATATATATAAGGTATCCCTAAAACTATACTTGCACATATGATGTCATCAGGACATATCAGTTCAACAGTACGATTATATTTGTTGACGATTCAATGTTGAACTCTATATATCGGAATAACATAAACTTGTGCTTATTACTTAGTGTATAATTAGTGTTAGTGTAATAGTACTCAAGATAAAAACTAAAAACAATATGATAAAATATCTGTATATGTCCATATTTTCCATGGTTTTGAAGAAACTCATGTAAATTAGGGTTCGCATGAAAGCTTACACTGAGTCGGTTGCAGTAGATTCAGTTGCAATGCTGTGTCGCCTATTTTTTTCTAACAAACTTGATATATAATATCAGTAATTAATACATGTTGCATTTTGTGCGAAGGAGGCTTTTATTCGGAGGGGCTATTGTCGTGGATTCATCAACTTGGCAACGTCACATTGTCTGACGTATTTTGTGCATTAATAGTAGTGTAAACAATAAGTAAATATATTGGGACATACTACAACCTTCCGATATTGACGTATATAGAGAATGCACAACAACGGAACTTGGTAAATTGCACGTTCCACCCGGTGTTAAGTGTAGTGTTCCCAAATTTGTCACGACTGTTGCCACCTTGGCGATCTCGATTACATTTACGATGTCTTCATGGTTATGTTGAAGGGGTGTAGTCACTCACGTATCGTTAAATCGTAAATGTGTTTTGAAACATGCTGTGGTACTAGGCTGGAATGAACAACTACAAAGTTAATTGTTAGTTTGCTACTGTGAGTCTGTGACACTCATTACTCCAAGTCACATTGAGCCATTCTGTTCTTCTATGTAGGTGGAGGTATTGATTTCCCAGCGAAATATTCCCCACTCTCTAAAGTTTTTTTTATCAAGAATACACAGTAAGGTACAATTGTAACACATTGCCTCAATTGTATTATATTTGATCTATTGTTGCACCTATCGACATTACCCTGCCGATTTTCAGCTATTTTACATATCTCTGTCGATGCAGATATTGATTTTTGGAATCACCGACTTTTGCTAAACACAGTATTATCCCCACCCAATTCATACGCGAGTAGATTGTTTATCAAAATGCACATTTAGATAAAATGGTAATGCTTTGTCCAAATTAAATTGGGGGTTATTCTATTCTGACGCCCATCGGAATCACTCGTAGTCATGTTGAATCATTTTGTATTTCTTTGTGGGTACAAGTATTTACTTCATGACCAAATGATTATCCCTTCCTCTAAGGTCGTCAGTGCGTATAATTGTGAAACAAATACACGGTTAGATAAAAGTGTAAAGGTGTAACATAGATAAAACAATTGTGTTACTGCAACATTCTTATTATTATAATCGACCGCCAGCATATTTGTATGTATCCTACTCCTCCTAGACGGTTTGCATATATATATATGTATATATATATATATATATATATATATATATATATATATATATCTGACAAAAGTGTTAATTCAAGTGTGATGGCACTGCCACACATAATTACATGTATTTTAAAGATAGGTAACTAACTATTGAAAACCGCGTGCTTTACTTTTTAGTTATTTGATCCAACTTGCCATTTAGGTGAGGCTATTAACTCCGGGGAGGGTTATTTCCAGAGGGATTTTGTCCGAACACCAGAAGTGATACTGCTCTACTGATATTTGTACTCCCACACAATTGTTCACGACCAAGGGCCAATGTCAAAATTGTAAAAAAAAATCAGCAAGCAACATACGTGGAAGTATATATGCGGCCACTTGTTCATGTGTTACGACTCATACAATGACATACATCCATATTCGATGACTTAGGCTAGATGTGTTTGTACACTGAAAATTAACTTGAAAATTAATGGCCCTTTGATTAAGTTCCAAATAATGGTCATGTGTCTGTAGGATATATTTTTCTTTAATATATTCTGCTTTTTGAAGAAGATATGAGTGTGCATGACACATGTGTAAACTAATTAGTTGAATAGGCTTTTTATGTGTTATTATTTTGTTACATTCCTGACACCGGGACATCATACCTTAATTTAAGTGCGGCAACATTAATCAATTATATAAGATTAATGTTACGTGTACGTAAACTTCGTCTTAGTTTGTATAAGATGCTAAAATGTTATAGTGTTTACGGTTGTTAGACAATAGTTCGTCAAGCAATAAGATTAAACTTGTTAGCCCAGTATATGATGATGTTGGACGTACACTGATGTTGTTGTTGTTTCCCACTTTGAACCGACTCTTTACCTTTTGACATTAAGAGTCATTCCATTTATTTCATTCACATTCACATTAGATAAATTATGCATTCATGTGTTATTTCACAAGAACGAACACACGACACTGCAGATTTTGGTAAATCATTAATGATCATCATAAAAAACAATGTGGACACTTGTGGGGCACCTGTTTTGATGGCCTACTCATTGATTTATATAATATTTAATTTGTTTTTATAATAATATTTTCGTTTCATAATACAATAAAAAATATAAATTTTAGTCGCTAAAATCCTCGGGAGCCCCAAGCTCGGCAGCGCACCAAAACAAAAGAGGTCAAGCAATTCCTAATCGATAAGCAGTTCCAGTTTTAAAGAGTTGGATTGATACGTTGGGCAGCTGTGGAGAATAAGCAAGTTAAAACAGTTGGGTGTTTATTTTACTGCGAAATGTTGTTATATTTCTTACAAATTTAACACTAACAGGGAGTGAGTTACACGGAGTCGGTGCGGCAACTGAAAAAGCTCGTTCCGACATTTGTCTAAACAATGGGAAAGAATAGTACACGACAAAACATGGTCCTTTGACAGAAGTGGGTTTATAAATGCGCTCGATGAGAAGCTGGTATCGATGGGTGTTGTTGTATCGGTGGCAGGCTTTCCCTGTGGGGATCGCGTATCAGTTCAATCAGTTGCCGGTTGGCGGTATGGAAATGGCAATGCTATTATAGTAGTTTACTAGTTTGCAAACAAGCCATCCTATTAAGGTCTCACATACATTGCTATACGCATGGTTATTACTATCCACATAGTCGGTAATTTATAACTTGTGCTCTTTCGTCGTCGTCATCAGCTGTCCGTTGTGGTCGACGAAGATAAATGGCTTGCCCAGGGGTATATGTGATGGGTAACTGATACGTTGTGCTCTTTAACAAAGTTAGTCATTATGCACTTTTCTTCAGCGGAAATGGGTGTGTGATTGACGGCTGGCTATTAACATATTGGTGACATTTAAGTGGGTAGATAACGGGTCACCAGTGGATGTTGTCTACTAAGATTTTCAGAAAGCTTTCGATAAAGTGCCACACCAAAGATTGATACTTAAACTAAAAGCCCATGGTATAGGTAATGATGTAATCAAGTGGATAGAAAAGTGGCTTACATACAGAAGACAGAGAGTAATTGTAGACGGTGAGATTTCAAACTGGAAATCGGTTTTGAGTGGGGTACCACAGGGATCAGTATTATGCCCTATACTGTTTTTAATATGTATAACTGATCTAGAAGATGACATATCTAGCAAAATACTCAAATTTGCAGTTGACACAAAAGTATTCAGAAAGGTTACAAATGATACAGATAAACAAAGTTTACAGGATGATCTAGATAAATTAGTTAAATGGTCAGAAAATGGCAAATGTTATTAAATATTTGGAAGTGCAAATGTATACACATAGGACACGGAAACATGGACGAAGAATATAAAATGGGGGATGCTGTACTAGGTAGAACCACACAAGAAAAGACCGTAGGAGTAACATTTAGTGCTGACATGAAAGTTTCAGAGCAATGTGGGATTGCTGCTTCAAAAGGAAATCGAATTCTAGGGCTAATTAGGAGAACTATCATGTATAAGGAGAAACAGCTAATTGTACCCCTGTACAAAGCAATAGCTTGACCACATTTAGAATATTGTATTCAAGCATGGAGGCCGTATCGTAAAAAGCACATAGACAAGCTAGAAAGAATACAACGAAGAGCAACCAAAATGATTCCAAAATTGAGAGACCTTAGTTACGAAAGTCGCTTATTACAATGTGGTTTGACAACACTAGAGACCAATAGACTAAGAGGAGACCAAATAGAAGTATTTAAGATAGTGAACGGTTATGAGGATCTTGATAGGAATATTTTCTTCAAACTTAAAGAAGGCAGTAGAACCAGAGGACACAAAGCAGCATTAGTTAAGGAGCAGTGTAGGTTGGACATGAGAAAGTACTCTTTCTCACAGAGGGTGATAAATAAATGGAACAAACTGCCAAATGATTGTGTTAATGCTAGTAGTGCGAATATGTTTAAAAATAGAATTGACAGATATTTGTTAAGGGTGGGTGAGAAAATTGTTGGACTCTCGATAAGCCAATGGCTTCCTTGTGCACTTTGCCATCTGGAACTTGTTGTTTGGGATGGCAATATTGTTAAATTTTGTTAAATCTCGCTCCACGGGTTGGCGATGTTGGACTCATACGTCACGCTTGGACGGTCTGAGAAGCTGCGTCACGGAATGACACTGGCGCGGTATGATTAGGCATATTGAATATCGACAATTCATTTGATGATGCTCCTTATCTGTAACTAGCTGCCACAATGGCGTCGGGCTGTCTGAGGAAGGCTCACAAAAGCACACGCCTGAGTGAAGTATTGCAATTTAAAGGCATGTGTGTGTATTCGCGTTTGAGTGTGAGTGTGTGTTTGCGCTTATGAATGCTTTATAAGTGGGTGCGAGTGTGAAACATTATCAATCCCATAAATTATGATAATGTTATATTCAATTGTATTCCTGAGAAACATTTCCACTTGTTGCATATTATGATGCAAACCACTGTTGCCCGAATTTTGCACGTGACGGGTAAGTGAGGGGTGTGACGGTACTAACTGTGGCCATTTCGATGCATGTTTAAACCGTTTCACAATTCTCGGACTTGTACTGCCATGGAAAGCTTACAATGATCTCGCTCAGTCAGACATACCCCTTGTCGACGCAATTATACAAGAATTCATTATTCAGCTGCGCCGTCTCATACTCTTATATTTTGAACAATTAATATATATATATATATATATATATATATATATATATATATATATATATATATATATATACATATACATATACATATACATATACATATACATATATATATATATATATATATATATATATGTAATAAATAGCAGGGGTCCAAGTATTGGAGCATGTGGTACGCCTGTTGTTATTGGTAAAATATTTGACTTTGTGTTATCAATTTCAATATACTGTTTACTATTATTTGTGGAGCTATTTAATAAGTTCAGATTTGAACCACTAATACAATAATATTTAAATTTATCAATTAAAATTAACTGGTCAATTTTATGAAAGGCTTTAAAAAATATAGATAAATATTTATGGGTATTTAATTTTTATCCATTTGAGTTATTTTCCTAGTTATTAGTTCCTTGCTGCGTAATCAGTTGAATGCCTTGTTCGAAAATCATATTGATGATCGGAAAAGAACTTAGATGTTTAAAAAAACGACAATTGGTAAATCATTGTTATTTTTTTGTACTTTTGATATATATATATATATATATATATATATATATATATATATATATATATATATATATATATATATATATATATATATATATATATATATATATATATATATATATATATCCATTATATATAGCAAAATGTAAATATATGATATTTCAAAAGGCAAAAAATATAGAGATGCTTACTCTTAAGATATAAATATTGAAAGAGTTAAGGAATTTAATTTGTTATGTCTAATTATTGATACAAACTTGAATTTGGAAAAAACATACCAGTATTTTAAATAAAAACAAGTAATACGTTATTATATTACTCATTAATTGTACCATACATTAATTAATATATAATGACATGGGGCTTTCAACCAAATAGAATAATGAAACGTCTAAAGAGTTTGAAAAGTATTACCTTAAGTAATTATAATTCCCGCACGGAGCCACTCTACAAAAACATTAGCATGCTAAAAGTAGATACAACAAATAAAATTGTATTATAAATATATACATTAAGACATGCTAGTATATTTACAAAACTTGAGGGTAGTTTATAACTTTGACATACATAATTATAATTGCAATCATAAACGAAATATATACTCATAGAACTAAACACGAATTTATAAAGAAATGTCTTAGGCATAGCTTGCTAGCTTAGTACACATAGTCCATGATATCGGGGATTGCATAATCGACTGGATAGCATATATATATATAATGCAATAATTAGGCCTCACTTAGAACAGTGTATACAAACTTGGATGCCATACCGTAAGAAGGATATAGATACGTTTGAAAGTATACAGAGGAAAGCAACTAAGATGATTCCAGAACTGGAAGACCTTAATTATCAAGAACGATTGACAGAATGTCGTTTCACAACCCTAAAAGCAAGGCAGTTAAGAGGCTATCAAATTTAAGTTTTTAAGATATTGAATGGGTATGAAAATATTGATAGAAATAAACTTTTTTTCGCACTCAAGAAAGATAATTAAACTAGAAGACATGAAGCCAATGACTTCCTTGTCCACTTGCCATCTGGGGCTTTGCCTTGGATGTCAATCTTGTTAAATATTGGTAAATCTTGTATAGTCTACAGGGATTTGCTATATATGTCAAGCATTTTTACAAAATTAACAAGTTGCATGCACAGATCCAAATTGCTAAATATATGTATGCAACTTATAAAATGACAACCACCTGTCAAATCTATATTGAACCAAGGTGCCTTAACTACAGAGACATATAATCGTGTAATAATGCTCAGACAAACGCATATGCACGGGCGCACGCACGCACTCACGCACGCACGCACATTTTTAATACGTACCTACACATTCAGAGTATTATAAAGTTGTTTTCTTTTCTTGAAACAATTTAATTTGTTTGACCTATTGATTTAGTTGAATTTTTGTTTAAAGGAGGCACCTCGATAACGAATACGAAAGCCTTAGAGGAGTATTTATTTGATATATGCCATGTTTTTCGTATGTTTATTCACTTATGCTCTGCTGTGTGAAATTATAATTTGACATGGATATATGTTTCATTTAAAATGGCTGAAGGCTCAAATAAAAACAATTCTTCTTCTTCTTTCAAACTAAAAGTCCATTAAACTATATAAATAAATAAATAAATAAATCATCATCACTTAAAAACATAACAGTCCTCCGTGACAATGATTATCCATAAATTGGCGCTTAAATAGCATCCGGAGGGTAAGTGATAGTTTGTTCCAAAGTGCGGGGCCGGTTGTTCCAAATCCGTGTCTGCCGATGGACTTGGGCACTGGTGGGACAGCTGTAGGTGGTCGTATAGCTGCTGGAGCTTCTCATGGTAAAGCACAGGAATTTGTCCTGCTAATAAGTTCACCTCATTATTCAAGAATAAGGTCAGTAACCCAGTGCAAAACTACAAGATTGCCCCCAAGTAGTATATGGGTCAACTACAAGAGACGGCGGAACAACTGTTTGGTGCAACTAGCGACCACAAACGTAATATTTTGACTTACATTCGTCCCAAGAACTATCCCTAGCGACCACATGTGCAATATTGTGACATATTTTCATTATAAAAACTGTCCATAACAATAAAGGTAATAATACTGATCTTTGTAGTACCCCACTCAAAACCGATTTCCAGTTTGAAACCTCCCGATCTACTATAACATGTTGTCTTCTGTCAGTCATCCATTTTTCTGTCCAGTCGATGATGCCATACCCCGGGTGTGTCAGTGTATAGGGATTATCAATACATTGTCGCAATTGCAAATTTTAATATTTATAATACGTATTGGAAACTTATTGATTAGTAGTTTATGTGGTGCAACGGAGACATTTACATCGTGGTTTGAGATGGCGTTTAAGCGTTGTGTGCTTGAAGTGACATTTCATGACAACGGCCTTGACCTGACCTATGCCAATATTTGGCAGACTTCGTTCTTGACGTAGATATAAAACAGTGGTTGCGTCGATTTCCCGAAGAGAGGTATGCATGCAAATATGATCACGAACTGGCATGCCATTGAATGATATTAATAGCTTCTGGCCTGGCGACTATGAACAGTTTTTGAAATGCCGTTGACGGTGGAGCGCCACCGGCAGCAGCGGTTTCGCAAAATAATTTAACGAAAATATATTGCGAAGTAAATAAAAGTAACGGAGTAAAAAGTCGCGTTACTTTAGATAGAACTACATACTTCGTTACAAGTAAAAGTATTTAGTCAAAATTCTACTTCGTTACATGCCAATTACTTGAAATAACTACTCAAGTATTGTAACGAAGTACTTTTACTTCATTACATGCCAACCCTGCGTATCCGATATCATAGGCTTTCAAAATAAGCAGTAATATTCCATGTGGCACTTTGTTGAAAGCTTTATGAAAATCTAAGTAGGAGAAGGTCGGGTATATTGATTGGACCATCCGCTATATTGGACCATGGCCATATATCCCTCACTACGGTACCGAAGGTAACGTAGCTCCATCTCCCGACTGTCTTTGAAATAAAATGTGCATCGAGAGTAAAAAATGGCAGCCCAGGCAAAACCTTCAAAAAGGTGAGCATATATTAGTTTTCTCACCTTCTGATGTAACGTTTGTGTGTGTAAACAAAGTGATGTGGGACAGTAGTTTGTAACGCTTCAGCTAACCGAGGCACATGGGCGGTGAAGTAAGTATTTAAACAATGAATGAAGAAGGTTTAAAGAATACAGTTTCACTAGCTTTGTTGATATCTACGTTCGGGTTCATCACTGTGTGATCCGCTATATTGGACCACGTTCCGGTATATTGGACCACGTTCCGGTATATTGGATCACTGGTATTGCTAGCTGTGACACCCCATCTGAGGGCAAACGATGGAGACTGACAATAAGATACTTGACGGCTAATACCGATACCTTCGTTGAAAAAAAACGTGTTTTTTCTATTAGCAATTTTATTAATGAATCCATTGATTACGCATTTGTGGGAATATCAGATCATCATACAATGTATAAATGCTTCCGGGCACAGAGACTCCTGGACACATAAATGCTTCCGGGCACAGAAACTCCTTCCCTACGTCTCCATATCCTAAACCAACCAGCAAAGAAAATAATATACCAAACGAAGAGATCCATTAAATTGACTACCCGGTCCAATATAAAGTAAAATGGTCGTCTATATTGGACAGGTATGTCATAATCCAAATTTATCATTTTCTCCCAAATGCCTGGTCAAATAGATGCCATATTGTACATATTTGTGCCTACCACTGACGAGTTTCAAATTAAATACTGGAAAGCGCAACATTGATAGTTTTTTTTAGATATCGGGCTATAGTCATAAGTGGTCAAATATACCCGACCTACCCCTAGATAATATCTACTGGTGATCCCTCATTTATCCACTTAGTACTTTCTTCCAATACACATACTCTATTTGTTAATCGTGACTTCACTTTCAGAAATCCACGTTGAGATGGATTTAATAATTTATGACTATAAAGGAAGTCCACGATAAAGTCTTTAACTTACCTTTCTAATAATTTACGAATCACTTATGATAAACTCACTGGTCTGTGATTATCTGACTTATTTCTCAAACCCTTTTTAATAATGTTTGCTTCTTCCATTCAAAAGGAATGACCCCTCTTTTAATGACAAGTTGAACACTCTAGCAATCGGCATGCTAAATTGTTCTACTGTTTCCAATAATAGTATTGGCGGAACTCCATCCAATCCTGGTGATTTAGTATCCTTCATTGCCATTATTTTCATAGCTACCATTTCTGGGATTACAATTAACTGCCCAAAGTATTCAGATTTAGTCTCCGGGAATTTAGCATCTGGAACCGGTAATGAACTAATACCCTGTCTGGTAAACACTGATTTGAAGGACCCATTTATGTATTCCGCCATTAAACACCCTGTGATATTATATTTCCAGTTTTCTTTGTGTTTTTCAAAGTAACACATTGTTCAACGATACTCTCAATTTCATATTTTAGAATATACCAACATTAAATTGCTGTCTTAATCCCCAGCACGTTGTTCCAATCAAAACGTATTTTCTCATGCCTTCATATTTACTGCTACTTTGATGTCAAAATGTAATTGATAATGATCACTGTTGCCCTAGGATTCACGTATTATGGCCTAGTCCTTAATTCATTTTATGAAAAAAACCAATATGTAATACATTATCTTCCCTGGTTGGTTCTAGCACGTTTCCAGCAAGGAAGCTATCTTGTATTAAAATAGAAATGTTTGGTCCTCACCCCCAGTACTCTCCAGATATGTCCATTGTCCTTGTATAAAATCCCCCATAATGATACATTCCCCTTTACTCACTTCCTTTATAGCATTTTGCATTTTGGTGTTATCCTCTTCATATATGTTTGGACTAACCTCCCGTTCTTCATATTCGATCTCTCATAAACATTACATATCCTGTTTTTCCTAATTCAGCATCTGCTATATCCTTGTCGGCCCAATTTTCGGTTATACCTATTATGTGACGGTCAATATCTTCTGCCATAATATTTAATTCTTTTTTTTATTTATTATGCGCCTTGCATTTAAACACACGTCATGGTGATAGTAAGTAAGTCAAGTATAGTAATATTTTATTTGGACCCATAACAATAACATAAATTGCAATTATATATATATATATATATATATATATATATATATATATATATATATATATATATATATATATATATATATATATATATGTGTGTGTGTGTGTGTGTGTGTGTGTGTGTGTGTGTGTGTGTGTGTGTGTGTGTGTGTGTGTGTGTGTGTGTGTGTGTGTGTGTGTGTGTGTGTGTGTGTGTGTGTGTGTGTGTGTGTGTGTGTGTGTGTGTGTGTGTGTGTGTGTGTGTGTGTGTGTGTGTGTGTGTGTGTGTGTGTGTGTGTGTGTGTGTGCATAGTTCTTGACAATTTTAAATAATGTGTTTTAAAAGCTTTAAAACGGTGTGCTTCCATCGTGTTACAAAATCATGTATTAATTGTCGATTTTGGTGTGCTGAATCCCAAAAGTGATGTTGGCAAACTGTGAGAAGGGTCATTGACACCATCAATGAAAAAAAACGAAACGGCGCCCACTTTCTACTTAGTATAGTAATGATCTCTTAGCAACGGTTTAAGACGATCTGAATGTACAGTTATGTTGCTAAATTGTATAGATAAGTTTTGTTTTGTAATTTAGGTGGTGATTGTCCCATGCCACCGTTTGCAAACATCACGTTTTGCCAACATCACTTTTTACTGACACACATCCGTCTAATCTGGAGTCTGCTGACTAAGGTGGTTAATTGCAACAAACAATCACATGCGATATTGCAGTGTTACAGTAAACAATGACGTGACATAAACATTGTCATTTACACAGGGGCGCATCTACGCTTGTTGGTAGGGGGGTCTCAGTCAGCTGTAGACCCATCCTATGTTCGCTGCTTGTAACAACAAATAATCACAGGAATGTTGCAGACTGTATCAGTGACAACAAACACTCACGTTGCGTGAGTGTTACATCACTTTTTGTGGCGATGATATATTGGTTACCCGTGTTTCTCTGCTGCACAAAAGAGTTGGTAGAAAAACAGCTTTGTACAAAGGGTTTTCGTGGACGTCCGAAGGCCGTATTCGTTAAAAATAGGGTCATTCATGTCCTATTGAGCTATTCAATGTAGTTTTAGGACACTGCATTCACTGCATATGCACGATTCAGAATAAATCAGAAATGAGTAGACCATTTAGCACATATTTTATAGATATTTGTCACAGCCTAGACATTAGTATTTACATGTGGTTTGTAACACAGTTTAATAGCAATGCAACCAAGAATAGGTATTTGGACGTATGTGCGTTTGTAATGGACTGTGAATAAAACGAACATTCACTTTTCACACGTCAATGTGTGTTTCAACAAAGACGCTGAGGGTGAGGTTTTGTAAAAAAAAAAAATAATAAAATCCCGGTCGAAATGTTGATATAATGTATCTTATTTCCACAAAGGGATCATTCAGATATTAATTTACATGGAAATATTTTCTTTAAATAGTCATACATTCAATTCCCTCATGGTTTTCACAAATAAACCATTTGTTAAATCACAATTCGAATTGTTTATCTTGACGTGGGTAAATATGAAATATGGGGGTGGGTGGGGTCAATCTTTTCCAAAATATGTTTGGACTATTGGATTGTTTTATATTTATAAAGGCCCTAAGCCAAAAAAGCATCCACGTGCAAATACTCAGAATGCGCCTCTCAGTGGAATAATTAAACGAAAGTGGAAAGCAAATACTTTGTCCATGGATCGTCGATACTCAGTTTTACTCTTTGTAGCCGCGAAGTGGCAACATTGAATGAAAACATAATATGTGATTTTAAAATGTACTATTAAATACGATATCATACCTGCCGTCGTCGACATAAGCTATCAATTTAGCAACTGCGTCCACCCAGCTCGCCAGAAGCGCGTGTCAGTCTTGTTAAATAAATAAATGATAGTAACAGTCAACAAATAGTAACATGCACTATTAGTTTAATTTCGAAAAGTATAAACATGACGTAAAAAGACATGGTGTACAATTAAAGAAATTATTCAGAAAAATTCAAAGAGAGATCAGATTCCTTCAAAGTTGATGAGGAAATGGTATATGACAAACACATTATTGCCAATGAATTAAAATTTTTTTTGTTTACAAATATAGGTCCTGTTCTTGTCAGTCAAATAAATAACATTGGAAACCAAGCATACACAGATTATTTAACAAATCCAAGTTCTTACGCTTTCGATTTTACGCCAATAGATGCGGATATTACTAGAAGTATAATTGATCGCCTAAATTCAAAGTTTAGTTATGGGAAAGATGGTATATTAACACATTTATTATGGCAGAGCTGATGCATCCGACAATAGTCGTTTAATCATGTGATCCACTGTATAGTATGTGTGTTTTGTGATAAACTGCTCACATAAAACGGATACTACATGTACGCATACTCAGTTGAACATTTGTGGAAATTGCCCATTGAAAACGCATATATCTATAAAAATAAACAAGGTCACAATTAATAATGTGGAAGCAACTATTTTTAGGTGTATTGATTGATGACAAATTAACCTGGAAGCATCACATTTCTCTCTTGAAATCTAAACTTTCAAAGTGTTATGCGGTTATCTACAAAACTAGTTTCTAAATTGACAGAAGTGGAATGCGTATGTTATATTATTCTCTCTTTTCGCCTTACATTATGTATTGTGCTGAAATATGGGGAAATACATATGCAGGAAACTTAAAATGCTTAGTCCTGTTACAGACAAAGGTTGTAAGATTAATATGTGGTGCTCAGAGGTTGGACCACACATCTAGCCTATTTTATGGTCTCCGCATTCTAACATTATCAGATTTGGTGAAATTAAAAACTGCTGAAATTACGTATAAGGCATTATGCAATTCATTGCCAACATATACAAGATTTTCGTTTCGTATGACCCTATCTATGTGACCCGACAAAATTGTGTATGTAAACAAAAGTATGCACGCACTAATCTAAAGATAATATGTATATCAATTAACGGTGTAAATTTATGCACGCACTAATCTAAAGATAATATGTATATCAATTAACGGTGTAAAGTTATGGAATTCCCTTGACAGCTCATTAATGCATTGCATTGAGGGTTAATCTTTCTGCGCATTTTAGCTCAACGAGATATCGAGTAGCAGTTGAATCGCACTAACGGTGTATATCGTCACGTGGTGATATACTTGCACAGAACAGTTTATATTCAGGTGTTATAATTTCGGTATAACTATATTACTTCTCACAGTGCCAGTAGTCGCGTGTCGTTGCTACTGTCGCTATTCGTTGAGCAAATAATAAATTTCGCACATCAAATGTTGCCTTAGCTGTACAAATAAATATATAGCTATAAGCAATGGCGCAGCAAATGTAGCGAGCCTAAATATGTTAGAGAGATGACGAGTTGGTGGAATGAATAGGTATGTCTGGTGGTGAAGGGTAAAACGCCTTGAGCGGTCCAAAGGACTGGATACTGCGTAGTCTCGCTTATCCGACTCTCGCTCGGCTTCGTGAATTCACCGAGATGGTTTTTTCAATATAAACAGACACATGTCCTTAACTGCAGCATGACATTTTCAGAAACTATCTTTATTGATCCCTTTTTGTGAACATGGCCCATACAGATATTCATAGCTGCAACAGAGTCTACAAGGAAGGCAGTGATATGTATTTTCATAATTTAACACAATAGTAACGCTTAAGATTATTCTATGTAACAGTGCATATATATATATATATATATATATATATATATATATATATATATATATATATATATATATATATATATATATATATATATATATATATATATATATATATATATATATATATATATATATATATATATATATATATATATATATATATATATATATATATATATATATATATATATATATATATATATATATATATATATATATATATATATATATATATATATATATATATATATATATATATATATATATATATATATATATATATATAATAAACACATCGTATTCTTAAATGTTGACATATGAAACAACAGTGTAAAACAAGTATTCCAGTCAAGTTTATTCCGCCGCACTTTCTGTTTTGTGTTTATTAATGATATGTATTTAGCAACATTACATTATATTCTTCCATCATTGTTATTTGTATACTTTTTGGCCAATAATGTTTCTGTGTTTTATATGTACATGTTGTAAAGTGTGACAGTTAACCATATACATAAAGGTATGATATGATTTGAGAGCCAAATCGATTGGTCACTAATGTGCCAATCAAACATGGCCGTTCCCCTCATAATTACAACAGACTATGCCTCCACTCAGAGCAACCATTATTCAACAGGGACCCTTGTACCAGGTCGATCGAGACATATTTTGAGATAAAGTGTCCAATTTTAGAGTCATTATTGTGCCCTAAGCGGTGCGCCTTTAATCGGAACTTTATAAGCATCTATGGCATAATTTTTATTTAATTTTTTCAAGTATCAACGTGGTATCGATTAGTGTTGCTATAAAAAAGTTTCGTTCTATAATAAATAATTACTTTTATTTATATAGCGCCGTTTATCCGGAAATACAATTTGTGCAGAAGGGCTTAAAATACACTACTGTTAAAAAATATTATAATAACATTCATAATTCAATATAATAACTATGTTTCCATATAGATGAGAGTTATATGTGTACATTATATTACCCAAGTTAACATATAATGAACCTAGAATACCAAATTACCAAATTTAAATATCAATGTGTAAAGATAAAACGTAAACTAAAGTAGCGGCTAAATTCACTAAGAAAAAACTACTGAAAAGAAGAGGTATTTAACACTGGTAAAATTAAACAAAAACTGCTTTTAAAATTAATCAAGCGATAAAATAAAATGCAATAAGTGATAATAAGAGATAAAACATGCCAGTGACGATATATAACTATAAAAGGTTATATTTGTATCGGAGAATGCATTCTTGAATAAATGTCTTTAGTTGTGACTTAAACAATTAGATATAGTCCAGTAGGTTCGTTGTATAGGCGCGGTGCTGTCACGGATAAATCACGTTGACCGTACAGTTCCATGTTATATAGCGAGGCACATTTTAGTTTTGAAACTGTTTAAATTACTTGATGTAGTGATGTTGTTGTTGCTCAGGATGTTATTTAAGTCTCACCATAGAAGAGGAAGTAGAAGAAGAAGGAGAAGAAGGTGTCTTCTATTCACCTGTGTTCTGGTACGCACATTGCCACTGCTTATCATTATTTTGCCTTTCTTTCTTTTTTTGCAGCTGTCCATACTATTTGCCTTTGTTCTAGTTTCAAGTTATGTTGTGAGTTCCTGTAGGTATGTTCAAGTTCCGTTTAAACTATGTTAAATTACTTAGTCTAATTTGCTCTTAAATTAAAGCATTAACACATTGACATACACACACACACATATATATATATATATATATATATATATATATATATATATATATATATATATATATATATATATATATATATATATATATATATATATATATATATATATATATATATATTACATGAAGTTTGGGGGTATGCGTTTTGTTGTTGAGTCTTAGAAATAACTCGATATCATCACGTTAGGTAATGTGAGTGTTGTAGTATATAGTGTGCAGCGTCGTGTACAAGTGGAATAGTGATGCTACATCTGAATGATAACTTGAGATAAGGCCTGTTTTTAGAAATAGATAGACTCACCTATGGTGACCGTCAGTCGTTCAAAGTCAGCGAGGTGTTCTACATAGATAACCTTTTTACCATGAATATTGGTTTGTTTCTTCCTGTAGACATGGTATAGATTATCGACTTCGGCCAATGTACTCGTCCACCAATCTCCTTTAGGGACACAGTTTCCGTGTAAGAATATATACTGCGGCTTCAGGAACTGACTGGCACTGCGGAATGACAGGTAGTGCTGGAATTCGAACAACACTCCATTGGGAACCCCGTAGAGGACGTAGTGGACGACATTCGGTACGACATGAGACGTATCGTTGTCAACAGGTCGCGGCACGGAGCGTGACAACAGCTGAGGCCTCATGCCACCCGCCTGCATCTCGTCCAGCATATCGGTTTGACTGCCCGTCGGCATCGCAGTTACAGCGCTACTTTCGTTGCACACACACTCACGAGTCTGATTTTTGTAGTATTGCGACATTGCTGCAAGCATTCGTGACCCATACTCGAAATGGGTTTCCCCTACGTAAAGCAACATTATCACGACGAATGTAGAAATTACCAACAGTGTTTGCTTAAACGAATTCATTGTACTTGCCGTCCTTCGTGTATTCAATAAGCAATGTTACATTAACCAGGTAAACGGCTGGACAGGCCGCGAAATTGTGATTCCGACCAGGTATGGCATGAGCGACTCATTTAAGTCACGCCCACTCGCTGTCATTGGTCGCGAGCGTGTGGACCGCACCGTTTTTGGGCGTTTTCACGTAAAGGCTTCGTTTCTAGTCCCACGCAGCCTCAACAATCAAAGTGAATAGGAAATATGCTCCTAAAATATCAGTTTTTATGTAATATCACATATAGTGTTGGAAAATAACATGAACTAAAGAATTATTCATATAGCATTAACAATATTCAACATGACCTATCTTGGAATGTTAATATAACTAACATTAGATCAAGCTATCTCAACTAATAGTACAAAATGGCAGCTGTTAATGCAATGCTTAGTATATGCGTGTGCTAACGATGTTTGCCCCGATCTGAATGAATGTAAACTATGATTGATTTATAAAATTACAATTTATGATAAATAAAACATCATATCCAATTATCAATTGTCACTTCTTAGTATATATATATATATATATATATATATATATATATATATATATATATATATATATATATATATATATATATATATATATATATATATATATATGTATATATATATATATATATATATATATATATATTATATATATATATATATATATATATATATAATTATATATATATATATATATATATATATATATATATATATATATATATATATATATATATGCTTTTGGACAACAACTTTTCTATAACAATCGGTGTATATTTGTGGCCAAACAGTTTTTTGGCCCCCTGGACATAATGTTACCATGACAGCATTACATGCCTGCCACATTAAAAACATCGAAACTATTTTGCTTTGACTGCGCCAAAAATGTAATTTATTATCGAAGGCGTTGTCGGCAATAATATAACATCCGTACACATTCACGTAGAAGGTTCATATAATTATTAATTGTGGACTTTTTGTTCTTTGTTCTTTGTTTTGTTCTTAAATATACTACATTTTAGGCATTGGTACACGATAGCTGGTAAGATCCTTTACAATTTGTATGCATTTGGAAATTTATATTTGCGAACAAAAAATTATTGTTTGAAAACTAATTATACAGACCATAAAACATGTTTTATCATGTTTGTATCACCTGTCATACCGGTTAATCAAGACAATTCCTAATGTTCGTCGAATCTTGACAGCCTTACAACCGTGTGGTCTTGGCTTACTCAAGCATTCCTTGTCAGTTTGATAACTGCATGTGCTAGATGCAGAAACAAAACATACACATTAATGCATTGTCTTGTTTCGTGTATTATTTTGTATACCTAAATTAGTTCATACAAGACATTTTTCAAGAAAGGTTACATGATCCTATGAGTCTGTACTGCCACTGTATGCAACCATCTAATTTTATTATGTCAACAATGGATAATAAAAAACCAAGTTGATTATCGCTAACCACGTTGTAGTTAAGAACCTACAATAAAACACTTTTGGAAATGTTGCTTTTGAAAATGTGCTTCGCACTACTCTCAACCGGCTCTTCACAAGCCAAGCTGATGATCGCATTCAAAACTAACACGTTCTATGAATACAACAATAAACGCTTATAATGGCTTTCTTTATCAATCGTTAGCTACTGTTATTGTGTGGTACGAATTACATGTCGTTATTTTGGCAATACAGCCGCAAGACCGAGCACCTGTTTTACACATACAGTATATCAATGTTGTAGCCAACGCAACTGGCCATGACGTCGACCTTATGGCAAGTGACCGTCTGCGACGCCATGGACGCGATGCGGAAAGACGGCACCTTATGCGACACAACGATCGTGGGAGTCGACGGCACGATGTTCTACGCACATGCGTGCGTGCTAACAGCGGCGAGCCTCAGGATCGCGAGGTAAGTCACACGAACCGCCGACGGCCGCTACCACGTGGACATCGACTGGATCAGCGGGCCGTCGTGGGATCTGTTGCTGAAGCTGCTGTACTGCGGCACCGTCGACGTCGACAGTGACGAGGAGATAGAGCACGTGCTGGAATTGGCCGAAAGCTTCGACCTCGGTATTCTTGTGACGACTATCACGCAACCCCAGATTAAGGTTCACGTCATTAAATCCAATCGGTGCAGCGGAGAAATCGATCAAGAAAACGTGCAAATTGACGTTAAGGAAGAACCGCTCGCCTTTGAGACGACAGACTGTGATTACTCGTCACAAAGTGGCGCCACACTGACTGAAACAACTGGTTTTAACAGCGCGACTATAAGGCAGACCAGTTATCGCAACAACATCAATAAATTTCAAAGTAATAGTATCCAATGCATTTTAAACATACAACTATAATAAATGAATGTCCAATGCAGAAGTTGTTCGGTTTATTTAACATAGCCAGTGGTGTACATGCATTTGTCCTAAGAAAGTCCTGCTGAGTACAACGTACAAAAGATGTTTTTCTATAAATATATATTATATACTAATTTTACTCAGGTATGTAGCTAATGAAGACATTTATCATGCGTGTGCGTGTGCGTGTGCGTGTGCGTGTGGGTGTGCGTGTGCGTGTGCGTGTGCGTGTGCGTGTGCGTGTGCGTGTGCGTGTGCGTGTGCGCGTGCGCGTGCGCGTGCGCGTGCGCGTGCGCGCGTGCGCGTGCGTTTGCGTGTGTGTGTGATGGCTGATGTCTGGTTGCTTAAATGCACACATTACGGCTAAGTAAGCACAGCTAAAATAATCTCAACGACAATATATATTTTCATAGCCGAAACGACACCCCCAAATGCCAGCGCATGAAGTTGTCTTGCGACAAGTGCGGGAAACGTTCACGTCTAGTTCTGGACTGTTGAAGCATGCGTTGATCCACAAGGGCGGGCGATCATACAGTTGCTCCTATTGCGGGAAGCAGTTCAATTGAAATTGAAACATGCTGAGGCACCAGCGCGCTCAAACCGGCGTGAAACCGTTCAAGTGTTCAGTCTGCGACAAAGCTTTCGGCCAGAAGGTCATGCTCGCTCGACACCAAGTCATCCACACGGGCGATCGGCCGTACTCGTGTGACTTATGTGGACAGACTTTCAGCTGGGAAACGTCGCTGACTTCACACCGGCTCACGCACAACAGACACAAGCCGCACGTCTGTGTTGTGTGAGGTCGCGCCTTCCGCACGAAGCAGGGACTTCGTCGGCACATGACCGTGCACACGGACGTGCGGTTCAGTCAAAGTTCTAATCTGGCGTCGCACCACCAAACGCATGGCAACGTACGTTCCCATCGGTAAAACCTTTCGCTCGTAAATAAAACATACAGACACCTATACAGATACACAATAAACCTAGATATGCTAGCTGCTAAATGCGAACTGCAATTGTTATATGCTTATTTGATTTGTTCTCATATCTCTTTAGCCCTATTCAATTCAATTCAATTTAATTCAATGCTTTAATTCAGAAATAAATATTTTAATAAGATTTTAATAAGATTTGCCATCCAAGCCAAAGGCCCAGATGGCAAGTGGACAAGGAAGCCATTGGCTTATCGAGAGTCCAACAATGTTCACCTACTTATAACCCGCCCTCCTGATATATGTGTCAACCTTGTTTTTAAACATATTCACGCTGCTAGCAGTTACACAATCTGTAGACAGTTTGTTCCATTCATTTACTGTCCTCTGTGAGAACGAGTGCTTCCTGATGTCCAATCTACATTGATCCTTTACTAATTTTACCTCATGTCCTCTAGTTCTGCTATCCTTCTTGAGTGAGAAAAACATATTTCTATCAATATTTTCATACCCATTCAATATCTTAAAAACTTCAATCTGATCTCCTCTTAACCTCCTTGTCTCTAGAGTTGTTAAACCACATTCTTTCAGGCGTTCTTCACAACTAAGGTCTCTAAGTTCTGGAATCATTTTAGTTGCTCTCCTTTGTATGCGTTCAAGCGTATCTATATCCTTCTTACGATATGGTCTCCATGCTTGTATACAGTATTCTAAATGAGGTCTAACTATTGCTTTATAAAGAGGTATAATTAACTTTTTTCCCTTGTATGTTATGTTTCTTCTAATCAATCCAAGAATTTGATTACCCTTTGAAGCTGCAATACCACACTGCTCTGAAACTTTCATATCAGCGCTTATTGTAACTCCTAAGTCCTTTTCTTTTACAGTAGTACCAAGAACAGTAGCTCCCATTTTATAGTTTACATTCAAGTTCCCATGTCCTGTATGTAGGCATTTACATTTCCCAAAATTTAACAGCATCTGCCATTTCTCAGACCATTTCACTAATCTGTCTAGATCGTTTTGTAAATGTTGTTTATCACCATCAGTATTAACCTTTCTAAACAGTTTTGTGTCGTCCGCAAATTTCAGTACGTTACTTGTTATACTCTCGTCCAAGTCATTGATATAAATTAAGAATAATATAGGTCCTAATACTGATCCTTGAGGTACCCCACTCAAAACCGATTTCCAATTTGAAACTTCGCCATCTACTACAACTCGTTGTCTTCTGTCAGTCAGCCATTGTTCTATCCTGTCAGTTATGCTATCCCCGATACCATGGGCTTTTAATTTAAGTAGCAATCTTTGATGTGGCACTTTGTCAAAAGCTTTCTGAAAATCTAAGTAGATAATATCTACTGGCGATCCCTCGTCTATCCACTTAGTGATTTCTTCCAAAAAACATAACACATTTGTTAAGCATGACCTCGCTTTAAGGAATCCATGTTGAGATGAATTTAATAATTTATGCTTAACGAGGAAGTCCACCATATGGTCTTTAATTAACCTTTCTAATAATTTACAAATCACTGACGTTAAACTCACTGGTCTGTAATTCTCTGACTTATTTCTCGAACCCTTTTTAAATAATGGTATGATGTTTGCTTCTTTCCATTCAAACGGAACAACTCCCTCTTTTAATGACAAGTTGAATACTCTTGCAAGTGGTATACTGATTTGATCTACTGTTTCCATTAGTAATTTTGGAGGAATCCCATCCACTCCCGGTGATTTGTTATCCTTCATTGCCTTTATTTTCCTAGCTACCAATTCTGGAGTTACAACTAACGGTCCAAAATAGTCAGATTTAGCCCCCTGAAATTTAGCATCAGCAACTGGTAATGAACTAATATCTTCTTTTGTAAACACTGAACTGAAGTAACCATTTAGGTCTTCCGCCATTAAAAACCCCTGTGATATTATATTTCCAGCACTGTCTTCTAGAGGTCCAACCTTGTCTTGTACGTTTTGTTTACTCCTGACATATGCATAAAAACTCTTGCTGTCAGTTTTTATGTTACATGCCAGTTTTTGCTCATAGCTTCTTTTAGATTGTCTGATTTCAGTTGTAGCTGCCTCTTTGTATTTTGCATAGTCTTCTTCCTTTCTGGTACGCCTATAAACCCTCCACATAGTTTGTTTTAGCATTATTTTTCTAATTGCCTCTTTTGACACTTGTTTCTTTCTACACCGTTTTCCTTGTTTTCGGAAGGGAACAAATTTATCAATGATACTCTCAATTTCGTATTTTAGAATATTCCAACATTCAATTGCAGTCTTATTCATCAGCATGTTATTCCAATCTAGCTGTGCTAAGTATTTTCTCATATCTTTGTAGTTACCTTTGTGGAAGTTTCTCTTGTACGTTTTCTTATTTTTACTTTCTGATTTTACATTGATGTCAAAATGTATTTGATTATGGTCACTATTACCCAATGGTTCAAATATTTTTACATTGTCCACTAATTCTTTTTGTGATGACAAAACTATATCTAATACATTTTCTCCCCTGGTTGGTTCTAGTACGTGCTGAGTAAGAAAGCTATCCTGGATTAAACATAGAAATTGTTGATCCTCAATCCCTGTGCTCTCTAGAGAATTCCATTGTATGTGTCCATGGTTAAAATCTCCCATTATGATACATTCCCCTTTACTAACTTCCTTTATAGCGTTTTTTTATTTTTGTGTTGTCCTCTTCGTTTATGTTTGGACTTCGGTAAACTAATCCAACAGTTAATTTTGAATTTCCTGAAACAATTTTGCACCAAACAGCTTCATCGCAATCTGCTTCCCTTTCTAGTTTTATTTCATAAGCCTGAATAGATTCTTTAACATATAAAATAACTCCCCCGCCCCTTCTTCCTATTCGATCTTTCCTAAACATTACGTATCCTGTCAGTCCTAATTCAGCATCTGTTATATCTATGTTGGCCCATGATTCAGTTATACCCATTATGTGAGGGTCAATATCTTCTACCATAATGTTTAATTCGTTTTTCTTATTTACTATGCTCCTTGCATTTAAACATACGCATCTATAACCTTTTTCAGAGATGTTTTTCGGATGATTTGATATTGGTTTATCTGTGCTAGTGGTCTCTTGTTCTGCTTGAGACACCTCTAGGTAACCCCCCTGCACTTCTAGTTTAAAGAATGCTTACTTCCAAAAATATTTGTCATTGTACCCAAGTCGCTATCTACTGCTGCTGAAAGTTTGTCCGCGAATACTGCCGCCCCCTTTCCACTTAAATGAAGCCCATCCTTCATGTACATATCACCCCTCCCAACAAAACTTTCCCATAAATCCACAAATCCAACTTCCTCTTCCCTACACAGCCTCTGGACTAACATGTTAATTGCCATCCCCCGACAATTTCGATATTTATGACCCCTCCTGCCCATCACAGGTAAAATCCCTGACAGTATTACCTGCTCAACCCGCGTCTGTTTTAGTGTTCTGACCAACTGCCTATATTTCCTAACTATGGCAGTTGTACCCTCCCTCTCTACGTTATTTGTCCCTACATGTACTAAAACAGATCCACCCTTACCCGAGCCTACGATGTTTTTTACCCTCTCAGTTATCGCCTCTATTTTGGCTCCAGGCAAGCAGACCACCACATCATCTCCCTTGTTTAAGACTCTGTCGGTCTTCCTAACTATCGAATCCCCCACAAACACCCTCGCTCTCTTCCTCACCCCCTCTATCACTGCTGCAGAATAACTCTTCCTTTCGATCCCCTCCATCACGTTCTGTCCTGACCCCTTCCCTTCCGTCTCCCCCTCTCCCTTCTCCTTCCCTCCTGTCTCCCTTACTCCCCTCTCCTTCACTCCGGTTGTTTTCCCTCCCGTCTCCCCCACTCCCTTCTCCTTCCCTCCTGTCTCCGCTACTCCCCTCTCCTTCACCCCGGTTGTCTTCCCTCCCGTCTCCCCCACTCCCTTCTCCTTCCCTCCTGTCTCCCCTACTCCCCTCTCCTTCACCCCGGTTGTCTTCCCTCCCGTTCCTTTCCTTCCCGTCTCCTTACGTCCTGTCTCCCTATGACCTGTCACCTTCCCTCCTCTCAGCTTCCTCCCAGGCTGAGGTGAGCTCTCCCTAGCATCTCTTGTGTCTTTCCCCACTTTATCGTCTACTGTTCCCTCACCGGAACTACTGGCACAACTCCCCTGTTCCCTTCCCACCATTGCCACAACGAGCAGTTTCAGCTTTTCCAACTCCACCTCTATTTCCTTCATCCTTGCGCATCCCCTACACTCAAAATTAAAACTATCTGCCTGGACCTCAGCCCAGGACTTTTCGCACCCAGACTTGACGAAATCTACCCAGTTACTACAACTGCCACAAATTACGTGCCTTGTGGCCTTTAACTGTCGTTTGCACGGGGCCATCATACAATTTAGTTTTAATTAGTTTGCTACGTTAGCCTTGAATAAGGCTGTTTTTGTGATCAAATGAACACTTTAGGCTAAAAATCCTGCCACGTAGCGAATACGGAGAACACTGTGTAACAAAACAACGAAGTGAGTGTGTACTAATTTACGCTAAAGTCCTACTGTTAATTCCTTTTTACCGAAAACGTTGACTACCACTATGTCAGATATTACCTTATGTATGTAATTTATGTAAATAAATCACTTTATCTTATATATATATATATATATATATATATATATATATTAGCTAATGTAAACGATAGATCGATGCACGGGTTGAATGACTTGTAAACAAACTCCCTTTTATCACCCGTTGAGTTTGAATCCGGGAAAAAATACTACCTCTGTTAACAACAACGGTTTCTTAATATATGTCTACAAGAAGTTGGTGAACAATATATGTATAATACTAATACTTATTCTAACCAATATTCACTGTTACTGACTATTCACTGTTATCTAATTTTTCGAATTGTAAACACCCCTATTAACGCTCGCTGAATTCCCTGACAGAATCCGAAACTAACTTACTCTAAAATACTCCCTCTGACTAATAATTAACAAAACCTGTTTCCTAATATATGTCTACAATACGTTTGTGTATAATATATATGCAATAGTAATACTTATTCTATTTGATATTCCACGTATTTCTGTAAATGATCTACACCAAATTCAAGTCGCTGCACCAAGTCCAAGTAGCCGGAAGTTGAATACACAAATAATGCTACATATATAGGTTCATATAGTCATACACGACATTTAACAAAAACAGATGAAACATAAAACATACATGCAGTATGTTTACACAAGGTCATTATGTATATAACGCGACTTTACCCATTGTCTCCTTATCCTTGATTTCCATATGATGTCAGTACCAAGTACCGCAATTATCAGTGTGACATAGATTGTGACTATTTATATACAAGGTTTCGTATGACTGCTTTCCAGTCAGGAGTCAGTCTCTCCGCAAATATAACTGACGCACTATAGTATTTTGTTAGTCTGAGTAATCGTCTAAACACACATTATTGTAACATACATGTAATCTGTGGATGCTATATACAGTATGATTCCAACGCAGTTAAGCTGTATACATAGGTGAGCAAAATGCACTAAACAGTTTGATCTTGACATCATTTGTGCACATATAAAATGTCCATAGTAGTATATTACCATGGGCGTACAATTGGCGACATTGATGCATTATATCTTTGTCATCCTTAGAGTCACTGCGTATAATATGACCTAGATATTTTAAACTATTAACTTCTTTGATATCCTCTGCATTTAAATTAAATGGTGGCATACATTTATCATATACTTTCCTCAACTTATGAGTATTGCAGTTTTCTTATGATTAAATTTAATTTCATGGTTTAGACCATAAGTTTTACATACAGATAACTGCTATCTCAAACCTACGCTAGAAGGGGAGAAAACAACCAGGTCATCTGCATACATGATAAGGTTTATGTTAATGTCATCAATAAAACAACCAGTGCGACATTTTGTTAGTACATGTTAGTGCATGACTTAAATCGTCAATATATATATTAAGCAGGTACGTTGAGAATATGCCATTTTGCCTGACAGCATTAGACGCTTGAAATCCCTCAGATAACATCCTGGACCAGCGTACAAACACAGTTTGATTTGTGTACCATTATATAATAATTCTAACAATATAACTAGGTACTTTTCTATCAATTTTCTATCAACATACGACATACCACTATTTTCGACATCGCACTGGCTAGTGCAATCGACATGTAGTTGTCACTATCATTGATTTTACCACATGTGTCTTTGATAACGGGTACATTATAATAATAAACGCCTTAGGATAGACAAAGCATGATGTCTTCGTCCATTACCGCGTATAAATAGCAAAGATTACGAACTCAATAACTCAATTATTCGCTCCAACAAGTGGCACCATCATCTCTCTCCTATGGGTCTTGTTCAATTTGGGGAATCGCAAATGCCTAAGCACACACGCGCGCGCGCGCACACACACACACACACACACACACACACACACACACACACACACACACACACACACACACACACACACACACACACACACACACACACACACACACACACACACACACACACACACACACACACACACACACACACACATTTGTCTATTACCAGAATCATCGACAATAATTAGAAGTTGTAGTGCCTATGAAAGTGAAGTATTGTATATTTTAAGTAATGACCCTTGTGTTGAAACAATAAACTGGGCTGAATTGACAAACATTAACTGAACATTTAACTATTCACAATTTGCAGTCAGCAAGCAAGATGTTCCTTCTTTCTGTAGATACCACCCAAAATAATACATTACAATCATTACATAGCTATAATAGGGTTGACAGTGACCAGTTTACTGATGTTTACTTAAAGTTATATTACTACAGTATACGCTTACTGGTAACAACCTTGACTCCTGTGTCAAAATGGAATTTCATTTAATTTTTACCAACTTTTATGAGAAATGGAAGTTATCTGCATTGTCATTGGCAGCGACTTCTGCAACAAAAGAGTTACAGTAGATGGAGGGTACAAGAACGGTGTACAGTAAATTATAAATATTTCTGTCTGAACAGTCTTCCAAAAGGAGTAATTTATGCCTCGGATGTCGGAGTTTGGAAGGGGGATCACAAAATATAAAAATGAAATGAACCACTGCATTTTGATTGATATGAGCTTTTAAAATAGCATTTTCACATGTTCTCTTTTCATTCTGGTCATATCTAGTATCATATAACATCATTTAATATGGGTTATGTTCTTTTGAAAAGGTGGAGTTTCATAAAAAAATATTATTTTAAACACATTTGTAAAGCACTTCTTGTCTAATGTAATAAACGGTGATTCCAAAGTTCATTAAAGTGTTTTTGAAATATTTTCTTCCCCCTTGAACATCTTTTCTGAATTTGTGAATGGTTGTTTATTTAAAATTTAAGAGTTGATGATCTGACCAAAAAGACATCATAAAAATGTGTGCACAGAATGAACAACAAACATACCAGTGAATTACATCTGCATCATGAACAAAAAGATTTGTGAATCTGGGGTTCGATCATGACACAGGGACAGTTTGAATGAAGTAAACACCCCATAAATCCGCCACTGCAGATATTGTAAATGGGAAGGGAAGCAAAACGCATGTTTTGGGGAAATGGGGAAATTTGGGGAAATGCATCTAAAATAGTTAATGAAAGCTATCAATTTCCAACTATGGTCAACATTTTCACGCCAGTGGTTTACTAGGAAAACGTTGCTAAACTTGTCAACTTGCACATGATGACCCGATGTGTTGATTCTTTAGTTACGAAAGCCGCTTATTACAATTTGGTTTGACAACACTATAGACCAGGAGACTAAGAGGAGACCAAATAGAGGTGTTTAAAATAGTGAACGGTTTTTTCCAAATCATAAAAAAGGTGAGCCAATAACATTCAATAATTATAGTCAAATATTTTTTACCAGCCATTTCAAAAGTACTAAAAAATAATTGTTATTTACCAATTGTCATCGTTTTTAAAATACTCTTTTCTGACCATCAATATGGTTTTTGAACAAGGCATTCAACTGCACTGGAACTAATAAATAAGATAATAACCCAAATGGATCAAAAATGAAATTCCCATAAATATTTATCTAGATCTTTCTAAAACCTTCGATACAACTGACCATTTACTTTTGATTGACAAATTAAAATATTATGGTATTATGGGTTCAAATCTGAACTTATTTAATAGCTACCCAAATAATCGTAAATAGTATATTGAAATTGATAACACAAAGTGAAACATTTTACCAATAACAACAGGCGTACAACAAGCTACAATACTTGGACCGCTGCTATTTATGATATATATATATATATATATATATATATATATATATATATATATATATATATATATATATATATATATATATGTGTGTGTGTGTGTGTGTGTGTGTGTGTGTGTGTGTGTGTGTGTGTGTGTGTGTGTGTGTGTGTGTGTGTGTGTGTGTGTGTGTGTGTGTGTGTGTGTGTGTGTGTGTGTGTGTGTGTGTGTGTGTGTGTGTGATTGTATTGTCAAAGTACGTTTGTGCTGGTTTGCTTTGTTTTCAGATTGAATACCTGAATGCGAACAAAGTCGTTCTGTAAAAGTTGTGTTGGATTGTCCAAGAGCGATAAAAAAATATTTTTTTTTATAATAAAACTAGAGGACATGAGGTAATATTAGTAAAGGTTTAGTGTAGATTGGATGTCAGGATGTACTCGTTCTCACATAGCACATTCAATGAATGGAACAAATTGTCTACGGATGGTGTAACTGCTAGCAGCGTGAATATGTTTAAAAACAAGGTTGACACATATCTCAGGAGGGCGGGCTATAAGTAGATGAACATTGTTGGACTCTCGATTCGCCAATGGCTTCCTTGTCCACTTGCCATCTGGGCCTTTGGGTTGGATGACAATCTTGTTAAATCTTGTTACATCATGCATAATCTACAGGGTCTATATATATATATATATGTCAAGCATTTTTACACAAATTGCAAAGTTACATGTACATGTTTAAATTGGTAAATATATGCATGCAACTTATAAAATGACAACCACCTGTCAAACTTATATTGAACAAAGGTGCCTTAACTACAAACACATATAATCGTGTGAGAATGCTCAGACAAACGCATACCCACGGACGCACGCAAGCACGCTCGCACGCACGCACGCACGCACGCACGCACGTACACTTTTTAATACTTACCTACACACTCAAATATAATACCAAATTGAAATATCAAAGAAGAAAGAAAAAGCTTATCTAAAAATAAAGTAGCAGCTAAATACACTTAAAAATACTACTGATTTGAAGATTTAAAACATATGAAAACAAAACTGCTTTAAAATCAATCAAGTAATAAAATAAAATGCAATAAGGAATAATTCAGTGAAAATATATAACCATAAAAGTTTCCATAAACAATCGGCGAATGCCTTTAGTCGCGATTTAAAAAGTTCCGGTGAGTATGTGACTCGGATAGAGTCCGGTAGTTCGTTTCATAGGGACGCGGCGTTTTGGCGTCGCTGTCGCCATCGCGTTATTTTTTTCCATTTGTAGCTCAAACGCACATTAATTCTAAGCAGCACAGCATTTCCATAATCCAGCCTGGACGTAATAAGCACGTGTTCTATTATCTTGCCCGCATGTGCAAGCATCTTAGGATTGTTGTGATGCAGTGTAATTGAAAATACGTCCCCTGATACGTGCGCGCAACTTGTGTCGACCAACACAGAATGTTGTCCATGAAAAGGCTAATATCTCGTACAAATTATTGCGGGCGTCTCGGGGCGGATGGCGATAGCACGCGTGATAAGTGGCCAATCAGCCTAGCGATAGTAGCTTAGAAAGTCCATCCATGTTATCAATGGGGTCGGTGAACAGCTCCGAGTTTTCCATGTCAGATACAAACTTGATATTATCACTAGCGGCATATTTTCTGTATTTGATTTGTCTTCTCTATCGTTTTGGTTTTGCTGTGATGAGATCGACCAGAATAACGTGGCGATTAGTAGACGGATACAACAGTAGATATAATGTCATGACTATTACGTGTAATAATGAGGTCAAGAATATGGTCACCAATATGTGTCGACTATGTCACTGACTGCTACGTGCTGTTTGAAATCAGCCTCGTGTAGAAGTTCCGAGTGTCGCTGATACGATTGTCACCGTAGTACACATTAAAATCACCAAGAATTAAACATTCGGTCTGGAGTGTAGCGCAACGTTCTGAAACAATGCTGAACTCTTCGATGAAACATTGAAATGGGTTAGATTTCTGGCCGGACGAAGGATGTCCACGTACAACAGATTCTGTACTTGCACAGCGCAATACTAGGCCAAGTCCTTTGAATGACATAGTGGGCAAAGGCATGGAGGAAAACAGATGAAACGTGGACTTGTATATGACGCCAATTCCGCCGCCTCGTCTTTCGCTTCACGGGAAGTGACGGAAGTTGTACCCGTCTGGGGTTATGGCATATATGACACCGTTGTTATTTGACGTAGCCATGTCAGACATATGATGTCGATGTCGCCTTCTACCATGTAGACTCGGATAGACACTGACCGGCTGTTGATCATTGCCAGTGAAATCATTTTTCGCATAGACGTTGGTGGACTGTCATCTCTGCGGTGATTTATGAGAGTCGAATTAGCTTCGAAGTGTTCACTCCCGATCGTTTATAGACACGACTGACCTCACCTGCTGGTCACCTTCATTCATTATTGGCATGATTCGCCTTCTGAATCCGGTCTTTGTCCAGCACCGTGTCAGGTTGAGCCCCACTAATGTTGTCGACCACGAGTGGATAGGCGGCTGCCGGCATTACCTTAGACCGTGCAGCAGTGATATAGTTAATGACACGCTTTAGTGACGAGTAGACCGGGCGTAGTTGCTGGCAGCGTGTAGGATGTGTCTAGTCTAGGTATGTAGGCTTGAAACCGGTTTCAGTTCCGCTTCAATAATCCTTAGATATTTGTAAATCGTATTACGTAACAAAAAGACAGTCAAGTTCCGAACACGTTGACAATTTCATGTAATTTCGGAAGCAGCCACACACAGCAGCGCTACAACCAATACACCCCTTATACCTGGTGCCTGTGCCAGGAGAAGTAAAAGATTCCACACAGGGAAATTGAGAAAACCTGTCGTGGACTCATTGAGTATCAGAGAGCTGGTGATCTTTATCTCTAAACTCATTACCTCCCAGTTTAGCTGCGATCAGCTGTTTAGGGAGTATTTAATTGAGCATCAAGCTTGTCCTAGATTACTTTCCCACACAAACAAAATAGTCGTGCGTGACGATATTCCGATGGACATGAAACAATCATGAACAAATTCATCTATCCACATTGTTTTTGCATTGTCATTCAATTAACCATGGTAATGAAGATTTATAAAATAGTATCATTTCAAACTGTTTTATTATAATTATTATATTTCTTTATTTGGGAACTATCTGACATATTCCGCTGAACATTATTTTTTAACTTTTCTTCGGTATGGAAGGACGGCAGTTTTCATACCAACGTTGCACATCTTTTTGATGCTGTGCCGCATGGCGGGCTTCTTAACGGCTTCCCGTAATTCTTTACACGGTTCAGCATTGGTCGTTCCATTGCTTGTTTTGCACAGGCAGAGCCGGGTTATGTTAACCTTTAATACAATGTCAACAGACTCCATAATTCTTCGTAAAAAGTACTTGCTATGCTCAACTGATGAGCTGCTGTAATGTGTATTATGCATGAACAAATAAAAGTTAGGAAAGAGGATACAATAAAATACGTAGCTGTTTTCAATATTATATATTTCTTAAATAAACTATAAATAACATATATAATGTAAATAAAATGAAAATAAAAAGAGCCAGCAAAATGATGTACTCTATGAATAAGGGAGGAAGTGGTGGAGCGCACACAGTATCACAGTAAACTTGTTAATCGATCCACTATGTTTTAAAAGGAGGCACAGGAGGCACGGTTGATTGCGTGTGACAACTAATATTATTACAATTAATTTCTGCTGAGACACAATCCACGTAGAAATGTGTATACACTTTAAATGTATTTTATTCATCACGTGGTCATGGCGTTTAAAAAAATGGCTTTGTGGAAAACAATTCAATGATGAACAAAAAGCTGAATAAACGGAATAAAAAACTTGCCGTCAATGGCGTGGATTGTGGGTTGTTTTGGACATGAACGTATTTCACGTTTTCCGTTGATCTGTAGCTGTGCTATAGGTCAGTTGACATCCAATTTTCCATCCACCCAATTCGTTGTATGTTTATTAATGGTGTGATATTTGATAGTTGGATTTATAGTTTACTTTGACAATCAGTAAATATATGAAGAGTGTTTTGGGTCGGGTGTAACATTTTCGTTCGTGCATGACGTCATATGACCCCAAAACGTAATTCGTTTTACATATCCATCCTTCATTGCAGGCGGAAGTGACCCCTAGGTCAAACCTAAAAGTTGAAAATGCGCGAAACGGATTTATATTTTTTTCATAAAATATTACTCGAAGGTGACGATCGGGCATAACATTAATTACCATTCAAATTGTAGTTTTATTCAATGCCTAACATTATTTTTCAGAATTGATAACGTTTTTTTGGTAACTACGAGGAAATCTCAAAATTGGCCAAGAAAAATTAAAAAACAGTGCTTTTTTCACTTTAGTTAGACCCCAGTTAGAATACGCCGCTGCCATATGGGACCCCTACACACAAACGTACAAAAACAAAATAGAGATGGTCCAAAGACGGTATGTTTGTAACAACTACAACCGTGAAGCAAGTGTCACTACTGTGATCAAACACTTGCACTGGCGCAGCCTCCAACAAAGGAGAATATACATCCGCCTTGTCATGTTTTATAAGACATTACAGGGCATAGTCCCCCTGGACCTCTTCCCCCAACTTATACCTCTGGTGAGACCCTCCCGACAAACGCATTATGAAGCTTTTCAACTCCCCGTAATCACTAAGCAATTCATCCAGTATAGCTTTTTACTCCGTACAAATTGGAATAACCTGCCAGTCAACGCAGCTACAGCACCAAGTTTGAAAATTATCAGAAGATCTCCAGCTTGCAACATTAATTGACATTGCATCTTTCACGCTGTCAACATTTCCTCTCCTCAAATTGCAGTTCTACACGCACACTATCATCTTTTCTCTTTCTTCCCAATATTTTATTACTTTCTCGTACAGCACTTTAGCACGTGTTCACACACACCGAGTCTATAAGCCTTGAAGAGAGGGTTGACTCATACCCGGAAAAAGAAGAAGAAGAACTTAAAATGTTGCAAGAAGCCAATAACATAGGTCAGTTATGAAAACATAGCAGATCACGCAAGACATATTTAACATTTTCAATCAACTGTAAATAAAAAACATTTTAGAAATAATAGTTACGTAAATATTTCATTATGGTGTATTTTAATGAACGGACATGTTGATTTACGTTAGGTGATAAATTGTCAGTACACGAACGAAATAAATTGCCCAAGTTTTATTTGTTTCTTGCAACATTTTAAGTTCTTCTATATATATATATATATATATATATATATATATATATATATATATATATATATATATATATATATATATATATATATATATATATATATATATACTGCTATTATTTTGCAATAATAATAATATGTGTGCGTGTGTGCGAGCGAGAGAGCGTGCGTGCGTGATCGGATTTTATTAAAAATAAAACTTTCCTAATAAAATGGCACATTATGTCTGTATTTTATTGCGTCTTTAATATATCACAGTTATACTTAATATAATATGAATAGGTATATATATATATATATATATATATATATATATATATATATATATATATATATATATATATATATATATATATATATATATATATATATATATATATCGCCTGAATCCACTTAAAATAAAATGCTCTCAGGCGCTTTACATAACATTTCAGAACAGCTGATTAAAAACGTCATAAATCTATATGTAAAAAGAATAAAGACAAAACATATAAAACATGTAAAACATTTCAAATTATATATATATATATATATATATATATATATATATATATATATATATATATATATATATATATATATATATATATATATATATATATATATATATATATAATAGTCACACATTGAAGTTATTACTCGTAGGATAATGTTTTAAATATGTGTCTTTAAACGTTTCTTAAATGAATTTAGAATCTTATGTTGTTTAATGTTCTGAGGCAGTTCGCTCCACCGTATGGCCGAGTCAGTGCACGAACTAACCTGATCGACTGCGTTTGTTCACTTTTTCAAGTAGTAGAAAAGGTAACGTTTTGAACTTTTACATGTAGTTTTGAGAAACTTCGCCTGCAAAATACCTATTCATATTGTATTATGTATATTTGCGATTTATTAAAGATACAATATAATACAGACGTAATGTGTCATTTTATTAGCAAAGTTTTATTTTGAATATAATCCGATAACGCAGGCACGCAAGCTCGCACACACGCACACACACATGTTATTACTATTGCATAATGTTGCAAAGTCAAATTGACAGATTGTGATCTTCACACCAAACTGTTGCGGGTTGTGCTTTCTTGACCAATGACTCGCTATCAAACCAACATAAACATATTATATATTAAAAAAAAAAATCCACAACCATTGAACATTATTATACTAATCACAGTATCACAAACATATTAATCTAAACAGCAACATGACGAACGTCTGTATAACACAGATGGTGATATGCGCGATGTTCGCCGATTACATGGTTCATACATAGTCACGACGCACCGCCTGTCGCATTATAGTCACCAATTAGCATGGCAACGCCAGTTCAAAAGTTCGCGATAAATAGCGGTCAGTTGACGAGTTACGGCACACCGCACGTCATACAATAATCAACATATTCACAGGGTAATGCGAACCCCAATGTTCGTCGACAAATAGCGATCAGTTGCCGCCATCATAGTCTCGGTCACGCACGCACGCACGCGCGCACGCACGCACGCACGCACCCACGCACACACAGATAATAGCAGTTTGTCTCACCCCAAGGTGCAGCCCTTCCTATCATAGGCACTCGACCAGTCATGCAGAGCGGCGTCCAGCATTCAGTAGCCCGGGATCCAGCTTTTACGCCCCGCCGTCTCAGACAGGCGAAGTGATGACTCGCACTCACGATCCAGTGACGCAGTCAAGCGACGCGCCGGCCAGCCGGCATAGCCTCCGGCCATATAACACCTGTTGGGGATCCTCCCCTACATGTTCATTCATGACTTTATACAAGCCAATCCCGTTCAAACAGATTTCCTCAGAAATACATAAATTATAAGATAAAGTCAGATTATATATTTAAGCACAAACACGACTAAACCTGCAACATCAAATTAAATTAATACATAGTATTGGCGTGATTGTAATTTTGTATAAGTGGCAGCATACATTTCCTTCAAAGGTTCAAACATAACCTTAGGTTCTTAGCCCCCGGTCCTCAGACATTTGTAAAAAAATACTTAACTCCGCACCTTATTACAATCTATCATAATCCATCATTAAGGTAAACTATGAAAGAATTACAGATACTAAAGATCACTAAAATTAACGTTTCGTTAATTTTGCAATCTTAAAGACCCACGCCCTTCCTGTGCATCAACCTATTACTAAGATGTACACTTCTATGCAATCACGGTAGCACCGTTCAATCGAACATACAATACAGTCACATTATATAAATCATCAACAAGTTACATTTTAGAACATCAGTGACCTATAATATCTTACAATTACTCCAGTTGACGTTGTATGTACTCTCGACGCACCACATTTTAACCAGGTAATTCACAGGTAAATACAGCACTGGTGGACAGATCAGGGAAACTGTAACACATAACAATAGTAGTAGTAGTAGTAGTAGTAGTATATATATATATATATATATATATATATATATATATATATATATATATATATATATATATATATATATATATATATATATATATATATATATATATATATAATTATATATATATATAATTATATATATACATATATATATATATATATATATATATATATATATATATATATATATATATATATATATATATATATATATATATATATATATATATATATATATATATATATATATATATATATCAGGCACTCAGGCGCTTTACATAACATTTCAGAACAGCTGATTAAAATACTTTATAACTCTAAATGTAAACAAATTAAGACAAAACATATAAACCATGTAAAACATTTCAAATTATATATATATATATATATATATATATATATATATATATATATATATATATATATATATATATATATATATATATATATATATATATAGATATATGTATATATATATATATATATATATATATATATCTATAATAGTCATATATAATATAGGACATGAATATAATAGTCAAACATCGCAATCATCATAATTGCTATTTTAAAAACAGCAATAAAATGTATGTATTTCACCAGTCTTAGCATTAGTACATGTATTTATGTATTATGTACCTCGTTATAAAGCCCATGAAACTGGCGTGATTATCGTTATTGTATTTGGAAACGATTATGTTTTATTAACTCTTCTAGGTGCATAGATCCAACACCATGATTTTCGTTTCCCTTTAATTGGTGTACAGGCGTTATCTAAAAACAAATATTGACAACAAATTACGTGGGGTGCGTCTTATGGACTTTCCCCTACATTCATACATAGCATGTGTCAAATTAACAATATTGGTAGAGTGGTAGTATTGACGTACGCAGCAACACGTGTTATTTGCATATGTAATATTATTTGCTAAAATTCTACGACTTTAAGTCATAAACCAGCTCATGACCCGATATCCAATTTTGAGCGTTTCGTTCGTTCGTTTATTCCGTTACTTTCCGTTTCCGTTCGGAACACGAAAGGTAGTCGTTCCCTGAGTTTGCTACAAGTGATTGACATCTGGCGATCGGCGGGGATCCGCTCCTCGACGCTGTGGTTGTAGTCGCTCGAAATACAACCATCGAGTTTGTTTCGCCTTAGGGCGGCGCTCGTGTCCTTGGGCGCCGGAAGCATCATACCGCAGAACGGTCGCCGGCACAGCGGAAACACATTCAACTCCCGGAAGGTATATCTACGTTTTAATCCGGGATCTTGGTCCCACACGTGTCATCATTGTCCGAAAACAAAGAGACACCGAGGAAGGGGAACTTCCACTGACATCGTTAAAGGTCTTCGCATTACGAGCGAACACCTTCCAGCAAGTGTAAGCCGACATGGCGTACAGGTAATTTGATGCCGGCGACTTGAGCGTCTTTTCGAGATCCGTCTTATGACTAGCGGATATAATTATGTCAACGTCGTCGTCATACGCGATGCTGCCGTGGTGGCGGTAGGAGCCGATAAAGGTGCCCTAGTACACGAAGTTTGTTATATTGGCAGCGTCGACGGCCTCAGCGAAAAGGCGTAGGGTATTCATCAAGATGGCGTCGTCAGCTTCCGACATGGCCGGACGGAAGGCACGTGGAATGACGGCCACTCTTACATTGGGAGCTGGGGTTTTGTTTACTGGACTCGGCACTGGTTTCCTCTGCGTAATTGTTAGTTTGGCGGTTAGACTCGCGCTCAACATTTTGTTCGTCACATGTAACGTAGCAAGAACGGCGATCCACGTAATCTTATGGTGATTTTCTGTGACAGCTTCATTAATGTGCTGCAACAGTCGTCTTTACTTTTGTTAAGTCTTAGCGCTGCACTACACAACCAGCGATCTTATATCTTACTAAACGTATATATTCTGTGTATGCGCATTGTATACAATATGTGCAACTCCATATGGATGTGACGAGTACGGCCGAGCCTTGATGAGCGGCTTACGTATGTGTCTCCATTAAGACGCTCTCGGTGACGCAGCTGACCGGCTGCACAATATAAAAAATACAGTAAAGCAGAACGCACAAATGCATGTTGTCGCATTGAAACACGCAGATGACTAACGCTAGATAGGATTATCCATGAAAACAAATTGCCAACTGTAATTTAAGCTTGGTTTACATGCGATCAGATTGCCGCACGATCGTGTAACCTGCACTGGGACGTCGCAAGCAATAGATTGCATCCTCTTTGAGTCGCAAGCAATATTAAACGGCCTTGACCTTTTCTAATGACGCAGCCAGCGGCGATATCATCTTATTGTGTAAGCGCGGCTTTACAGGAATGCGTTGTACACACAGCGATTATATTAGTGCAAAAGCCAGGAGGGTTTATTTAGGCTTTTTTGCCAAAAGGTCTGAGGGTCGTTTCTAGGGCAATTTGGATCATATACAGTGTCACCATAGATAGAACTCACGTTTGCATTTTGTTAGAACCAGTATAAGGCACGCTTTCATTTGATAACTCATGTGTACACATATTTGGTGGTTGTGTTTTTTTGTGAATTTTGGGAAAAAGCTGTCCGAGGTACATATTTCATTTTGAACCCTGCACGATTTAGCGCTTCTTTCCGAAATTTCAAAAAGAGACACAGTATGGATTGTCCTCATACACGTCACATCTCATGGGGAGAGTTTGTTTTGACGACGAATCATAACTTTTGCTGAAATAAATAAAAGCATGCAGTTTTCGAATTAATATTAATTATCATTAACATAATATTAATAATAATTAACGTTTGCTTTAAAGTTAGAAGTTCCAGTTGCGTTGGGCAAAAACAGTAAACAAGTCGGCAGTGTACGCCGGGCATTAAATCAATGCCTCTGTATGTTTTTCTGTAAGTATGTGTACGTGTACATAACATGCAGAAATAGCACCAGTTTGAGAACGTGTATTATTAGCCAACTTGAATCAAAGGCAATCCACATCTTGTGATGCATAAAACTAGTGCATCAATAATCAGATAACTTTCATTTTACATATCCAAGGTGTGTTTAGTTTACCTGGTAGAGGCTTTCGTCAACGTGTCACGCTGACTTCATCAGTACCGATGACGCTTGATGACGTCATCGTACACGTGAAGCAGTTCATAATAATGTACTCGTCTCTGTTGATGAGTGTTCTAGTTTTCCTGATCCAGATGGCTTCCTTGATGTGCCGGATTCTTCGGTTGGGTTCCTTGTCTACAATGTTCACTCCCTCCCAGTCTATGATGTGGTTTTCAGTTGTCGCATGGTCTGTAAGGGCGGATTTATTGATGGTAGACATCAATATTTTTTTCCCGCTCCTTGTGTATTTCTCATTTTTCGTGTTGTATACATCCTTTCTGTGTTCCTCCAGTCGTGTTTTTAGTAGTCTTCCTGTCTCCCCAATGTACTCAGCACCACAGTTCTTGCATGGTATTTGGTACACCAGTTCGCCCTGTTCTTCTAGCTCTACTTTGTCCTTGGGATGTACCAAGAAGCGCCTGAGAGTGGTGTGGGGACGCATGGCTGTTGCTACTACATATTTCTTCAGTACTCGGTGTACTCTCTCTACCAGGTAAACTAAACACACCTTGGATATGTAAAATTAAAGTTATCTGATTTAAAAATGAACTATCCTGAAGAATGTTCAGTAATATTAGTGCATCAATATTTAAATGTTAATGTATAAAGAAGTGCATAAAGAACATAAGAATGTTGTATGTGGTTGCCGATTGTGTTAATTTGGTGTTTGGATATAGGAGGAAACCCCACAACCCACCAAATCGTCAGCCACAATTTTACTTTCAGACAAAATAATAATATTCAAAACAATTTTAAAATGTGATGAAATACTTTGTGCCCAAATGTATTTCCAACTAAGTGACATAACACATTCCTGTTGTAAGTCAACAATACAGAATTGATTGAATATAATAATGCTCATCAGTTGTAATAATAAAGTCCATCAATATATATATATATATATATATATATATATATATATATATATATATATATATATATATATATATATATATATATATATATATTTGAACCAAGTACTATCAAGAGAGTACAAACTGAATTACCGTACAAACCGTCGTTTGATTGTATAACTATTTTAATTGCGTAAACAATAACAACTTGCATCAAATGCTTAAACAAAAAGCAGTCAAAGATGAATATAATATGCAATTGTACCAACACATAATTTAATTCAATTAATTAAGTTAATTGTTTATTTAATTGACCGACGAAATGTGTGAGGTTAATTTAATTTAATTGGATAATTAAATTAAACGCGCCCAACAGTGAACTGTTGAATACTTCGACAATAGTATGTCTATTTGACAATTCACTTGCACATTTTATGTCACGCCTTCTGAATATGGCTGCAGACCTGGATTGACGTGTGTTTCTCGGACGAGCAAACGCTAACAAATTTGATGAATTATAACCGTCGGGAATCTACACTGCAAAAAGGCCTCTATTTAGGGATGGAGTGGACATAGTTTAGTGTGGAAAGCATGCCTCCTTTTTATGCTAGATTTGTGCATCTAGATTAATAATCACGGGGCCTGCTCTGCCATATCTCTTGCAAAACCTCCGAAAATTTTATTTTAAGAAGGGTACCCTAAATTGACAATTTCCTCGACTTGCGTCAGAGAACGTATTGAATATTTCACATATTACTTCATGGAAATCTATATATATATATATATATAACATATTTAGATTACCAAATGAAAATAAAACATCGACTACATCTGTTGACATGTGGTTTGTCACTATAACTTGAGTACTTTTGAAATAAGAGCTCTATAATTACAATGACCCTATTGTTATACCGAAACTCCAAAAATGAGTCACACAAATCCTAACATAATTTTATACAAGCTGCGACGAAAATATTTTGGTGGCACTATTACAATTATTACCTATTTTAATGTGCAACATATGTTTGTTATCTACAATTTGATACCAAATGTATGTCCAGGTATTATATACAAATGTAGTTATAGTGTTGACAACATGCCAACCAAAAACAGCCGAATAAGTTTGGTTGGTCATTTGCATGATTAAACAGACATGTGAAAACGCTCTATCTCTAAAATACAATTTCATCCTACATTTTTGGACCAAAATAAGCAGCTATATATTTTAAAACCTATTTTATTGTGTAAAGAAGAGTATAACATGGATAACTCGAATTAAGTCAGCCATTTTGAATTTCCAGATGGCCGACAAAGACATTCCCATTTTTACAAAATTATTGCAAATAGTTATAATATTATAACGAACGAACTTTTAACAAATTTCAAATTACCATTTCATTAGAGTGGGAGTATTTTGGTACAATTGAATACCTGACTTCAACAATAGCCCAACTCCACAGACTGTCATTTTTAGTAGGAGGGAAAAAACTATTTAATTTTTGGATCCAATGTCCAAGCGATACTATGTCCTCCGTGGTTGTTAACGATAATACTGTGCATACTGTGACAATTATTCAGTTATGTAATTGTCATAGTTTAAAGCTTGGCTGAGGTTAAAGGTCACGGGATTGGGATATTGTTGAAGTAAGATACTTGGCATTTGTTTTAGTGTAAGTGCCCGGCTGTTGTGGACAGACACAGATGCACACGCAGGCGCACATACATGCACGCACACACAGACATACACAAGGCATCATCATAATAATTTCTAGCAGGCGATAGTAAAATATCCGATTACGAGTGAACACATTTTTATTACTTCAGAACACGAATTTGATATTCAAACAAATATGTCTGGTGAAACCGAAGCACAAAAACAACATAAGTACTTAGTGTCAAGACGCACAGAACTACGGTGTGGATGTCGACAGGTCAGATAAGCGGTCGCAAGTCTGGCGAGGATGATGAGAAAGTCACTAATCATCGTGCTCCTCCTCATCATCATCAGCTCCTCTAAGTTGTTCGGGAAAGTTGTTGATGTTAATTATGGTGGGTTGACTGAGATACTTTGAGAGCGACTTCACATCGTCAAGTTTAGCTTTCTTTACTGATACCATACTTGTGTGGTATGGTGTTGTTTGGAAGGTTGGTACAGCATTTGGCTTCAAGAGTGGGAATGGTGACTCGATAGCGGCAGACATTAATTTTGACACATACACATGTAGTTTGCCACCACTCGTGAAGCGGAATCGCTTATAATCACCAACTTTGAACTGTTCTTTATTTTTAGTAACAGTTTTTTTTTAAAGCATGTCAAAGTGGCCTTTGTAGTCCTGTATCATGCCACCCGTCACTGCAACCGTCGCGAACTTTGTAGCGATCATTGCAGGCCAATCTGTTAACATTTCCACTGTGCCATTTTTTTACGTTTCATCCTGTCTATCACTGCAAACTCGCGATTGAATGGCAAGAAGGAATGTCCGCGTATGGGCAGACCTTTGTCTAGATAAAGTGACTGAGACAAGATATCACCTCTCTGCAGCCTCTCCTGGCCGTTGGCTCTGGCCACGTGTACATGACAGGTTTGCAGTTTTACAGGACTGCACACCCAAGTTGTAGAACCACAGCTGCCGCTTGTAAAATACTTCACCAACGGGGAGATGTGGAAATGGTAAGTTTTGTTCAAAGTCAAAGCAGATGGTTTTAGGCTCCTCACTCGCTTTTGCCTTTTCTGTGCATCGCAGCAGGTGTTCATAGTACGCTCCAGCTTTCACTTTATGTAGCTTGAGTTCCGTTTCTAACCGCTTTCTAATGTGTCTGTTTTTTCACACCTGATTTTCACTTTCAGCTCCTCACACTTTCCACAGACGGCGATGGCCTATGACATACCTGCACTTGTCGCCTGTTTTTCGTGGCGGCGTGGCCTTTTCCCGTGCACTGATGTATGCCCTCCCCTCTGCCCGTAGTCTGCGTCTTTTGTTTCGCTCCCATTCCTCCTCATTCCTTCTTCTTTTACCAACAATTGAATCTTCGTCCATTGCGCTTTATTTACAGTGTGACAAAATTGCGGCTTACTTAAATTCTGTGAATTGGCCTCATGTGACGCCATCTAGCGGATTTACTTACTTAGGTTTACTTAGGTTCTTCCTGACCGTAGGCGGTGGCCTCGGTGGTCAGATCTTCAACTTTCCCTTGGAATGCTCTACGACTTCCTGACAAGGCAGCTTTGTAGTTGTAGATAAACTCCTCAGTAATCCAATGTCTATCTAGACGGTTTTTAAATGAGTTGACGCTTGGGGCAGTTACAGCCGGTAGATCATTCCATAATCTGGTAACTCTAAGTGAGAAGCTTTCTTTTCTAACATTTGTACAAGCACGTTCTATAAACAATTTCAAACTATGACCCCTTGTTCCTTCCCTTGTATCACTGTCTTTGTGCAGCTTGACAATGTTAGATACATCACTGTCATATTTCCCTTGAAGCAGTTTATATACCTCAATCATCTCACCACGAGTTCGTCTATATGCAAGTATAGCAAGTTTTAATCTCTGAAGTCTTTCCTCGTAAGAAATATTCTTCATACCAGGAAGCTGTTTTGTTGCGCGTCTCTGCACATTTTCGATGGCATCTTTGTATTTCTATTTATAAGGGGACCAAATTGATATTGCATACTCTAGATGACTCCTAACTAAAGCTTTATATAATGGCACACAATTATGTTGATTTAGGGTTGTAAAGGACCTTCTAATAACTGCCATGATGCTGTTTGCTTTGTTAATTTTTTGGTTGATGTGTTTATCAAATTCTAGGTTTTAATCAATTATAACCCCAATGTCTTTTTGTTCTTCTATTCCTCCTAGTTCATGGGCAATATTATCTATCTTCAGGTTGTATGCATACTCTTGCTCTATTGGTTTCCCTACGTGCATTAAATTACATTTATCTAGGTGGAACCTTAATAACCATTTACTTGACCAATATGTTAAATAATCTAAATCGTTATGTAGTGTATGCTGGTCATTTGGACTAGTAATCGTTTTGAAAACCTTTGTATCATCCGCAAACATGTATACATTCGAAACTTTATTCTCAGGAAGATCATTTATGTATAAAACAAATAGGATCGGTCCTAAGACACTGCTCTGTGGAATACCACTTGTTATATTTGCCCACTCAGAATTTGTACCATTTACATTGACCTGCTGTACACGGTCAGACAAGAACGCCTGGATCCATATTTGTGCGTAATACTCTTTACCATACGATTTAAGTTTGCCTATCAATCTTTTGTGAGGGACGGTGTCGAATGCTTTCGTGAAGTCCAAATAGACAACGTCTACAGATTCCCCTCTATCTAAAGCTTTGGTCCATGAGTCAATAACATTTAATAATTGGAGTACCGTAGAACGACCGTTAATAAAACCAAATTGTTGCTTACTAAATAATTTATTCCTAATCATATGATTGACAATATGGTCTTTGACACATTGTTCCATACTTTTACATATTATGCTTGTTAAGCTGACTGGTCTATAATTTCTTGCGTTTTTTCGATTACCCTTCTTAACTATGGCTGAGATCCTTCCCTGTTTCCATTCCTTTGGTAGTTCACCCACAGCCAGTGAATTATTAAATAGCCTAGCTAGTGGTTTACATATATTATTAGATAGCTCTTTCAACAACCTAGGATGAACACCATCTGGCCCTACCGATTTACACACATTAAGGTTATGAAGTTTTTTTTACCATTTCCTCATCAGTAGTCAATTCTTCCATGGTGTGCCTTAACTTCACTGGTGGGATATGAGGGATATCACCATCTGACTCTATAGTAAAAACATTTGAAAAAAAAAATCCTAAGACATCTGCCTTTTCCGTATCAGAATCTGTGAGTCTAGATTTAGGATCTTTAGGGTCTGTGTTCAGGTCTGAAACACCTTCCCGATTCTTGGTTTTGGAGTTCATATATTTCCATACTGCTTTTGAGTTTGTCTTAGCTTCTGTTGGTAGCTTCATCTCAAATTCCTTCTGTATCCTCCTCGTTAGTTTACGGACTTGATTTCTAGCCCTACAAAATTCAGTATAGTATTTTCCTTCTTTTGTCTCCATATAACGTTTCCATAAAGTGTGCTTTTTCCTAATTTTCTTTACTCTTTACTGATTCCTTGTTTAGGGGTACTTTTCCATTATGTCTGTTAATATACTCACAATTCGATGAGATATGAATTCATCCTTTATCTTTTTAATATATTCTTTAAAACCTAATCATTGATGGTTTATAGTGCTCGTGCCAAGTATCTCGCCCCAGTCTGTGTGGTCTAGTTTCGTCTTCATACTATTATAATCCCCTTGGTTGTAATAATATTTAAGTTGATGGCTGGCTATTTCTGCATAGCACCTAAATGTAATGATGAGGACAGAGTGATCACTCTTACCAAGTGGGCTTTCGTACACTATATCATCTATCATACCTTTTTCATTGGTGAAAACTAAATCAAGAATGTTAGATTTATTTCCTAATCGCCCCCTTGTGGGGAGTGTGACATGTTGGAAGACGAAATTATCTCTTATTCCTTTTTAACGTTAGTGTCTGGGCTATTAGTATTCTCTGAGAGTGTATACAATTTTGCTAGTCTATGTTGGGTCAGTTAAAATATCCAAGCAAGAGAAGATGTGAGTGTTTATAACGCATTACCTCACTAATCAGTTCATTTAATTGTTCATTATTGGTGCCAGAGCTGCCCGGGCTTTTATATACACATCCTATCAGAAAAGTGTATTTTTTATTTAATTTTATCTCAACCCATATCTATTCTTGAAACATGGTTTCTAAAGATACGATATTTTTTGCGTTTAGCGTTTTGTGGCCATATATACAAACACCTCGTCCTTGCTTATCAATGTTATGATATAAATCATAATAATTCAAACCCAGTTCAGCTGTGTTTAATACAAATTTCTGGTTTTTCGGTTTAACCTCAGTGATTGCAATCACCATACACTTGTGTAATTCGACTCGAGCTTTGAATTCAGTAAATTTATTCATTAGACTATCAGCGTTGGTGTAGAAACATTTTAACTGTTTATGTGTATAATTTTTATTTACAGTGTTTTTTTCTGGTTAGATGATCTTTCTTGTCTTACTCCTCGTCCCTTCGAAGTTTGAATCTTAACATTTGTCTGGCCCATGGTGGGTTTCTCACCCTGTACAACCATTTCCCCTCATCATTTATCTCTTTTGTTCTGGCATCCTCTATGAGTTTCCTTCCTTCCTCTCTTTCGTTTTTTGTTAAATCGTGTTGGATGCTGATACATTTATATTATATTTGTCTTCTGCATCTCTTTAATTTGATAGTCGTTTGAACAATTCCATCTTCTTGTTAGTGTCTTTCATTACTACCTTGAGAGGTCTGGGTTTTTACTCAGTATCACCTGTATATCCTTCTGTTTGTTTTTACCTAGCCTGATAACTTTGGTTATCTCATCTTTTACGTCTAGGTTCAGATTGCACACCTCATTACACAACCCTTCTGGTTGCAGAAAGGGCGACATACATACCTTGTCACCGGAATGCGAGACAGCTGGCTGAAAAGAATCATCTGTTTGTGTCTTCAGCTACATCAGCGAGTTGCCCCTTCTGAGGAGGAAAGAAAAAGGCGCATAAGGTAGTTATGTCGGCTGCATAAGATATAAATGCATTGGCCACGTATGGAGACACTGATATATCCTTGTGTGATTACGTCAAAGAAATCAGCTCGTTTCCTCTACCTGAAGCTATACGGCAAATTTGACGGCAATCTGTATGAAGCCAGAGCATATGTAATTGTACCAAAATACTCCCAATCTAATGAAATGGTAATTTGAATTTTTTTAAAGTTCGTTTCTACATATGATATTATTTCTATTAGTAGTAATTTAGTAAAAATGGGAATTTCTTTGTCGGCCATCTGGAAATTCAAAATGGCTGACTTAATTCGAGTTATCCATATTATGCTCTTCTGTACACAATAAACGTTTTAAAATATATAGCTGATTATTTGGGTCCAACATGTAGGATGAAATTGTATGTTAGAGATAGAGTGTTTTCACATCTCTGTTCAATTATGCAACTGACCAGCCATACTTATTCAGTTGTTTTGGGTTGTCATGTTGCCAACACTATAACTAAATTTGTATATAGCATATGGAAACAAGTGTGGTATCAAACTGTAGCTAATAAAAATCTGTTTCACATCGAAGTACGTAATCTTTATAATACTGCCACCAAAATATTTTTAGCAGCTTATATAAAATTATTTTATGATTTGTGTGACTAATATTTTAGTTTCGGTATAACAGTAGGGTCATTGTCATTATAGAACTCTTATTTCGCAAGTACTCAAGATATAGTAACAAACCACACGTCAACAAATGCAGTGGATGTTTTGTGGTAACAGTGGTAACATATGGAGCGATTTGAAATATTGAAACTCTAAAAGTAGGTTTGTCAGTTTTGAGCCATTGATACAACAGGCTAAATACATTACTATATTTTACTGACATGTCAACAATCTGTAAATGTATTCAAAATTGCCTTGCCTACGCTTGCAAAGCTCTGCCCATAGCCACTAAGCATAATGAGGAGCTGCCCTGTGAATTTATTTCACTTGTTCATTCCAGCCTGGTGCCACAGCATGTTTAAAAGCACACGTACGAGTTGACACAAGTGAGTGACTACACTCCTCCAACGTAACCATGATGACATGGCAAACGTAATCGAGATGGCATCATAGAAATATCAAGATCGCCATAGTGGCTACAGTTGTGACAATTGGGATTACTACATCTAACACCGGGTGGAACGTACAATTTACCAAGTATATTTTTGTGCTTTGTCAATATGCGTCAATATTCGAAGGGTGTTGTGTATCCCAGTGTGCTTAGTTAATGCTTACTCTAATATTAACATATTATGATGTTATATCACTAAACTACGTCAGACAATGTGACGTTGGAGGTTGATGCTAGGGCCGTGACAGAGAAGCAAGAATCCATGACAATAGCCCCTCCGGATAAATCCGCACCCCACGGACAAGAGCTTCACACTCTAACTACTTTCAAAGTGCTGATTGCAAAACGTATTAATTACTGATATTATGTATATAGTTTGATAGGAATTTAGATTGCTACTTGATTAGTTCTATGTTGAAAAAACAATCACAACTTTTTATTCATATAACATTAGCAATATTCATTACGATCTGTCTAGGAATGTTAATATAACTAATATTATATCAAACTATCTTAAATAATTGTATAAACAGTTGTTATAAATAAAACATCATATGCAATTATCAAATACCACAACCAACATATCAACATATATATAGGGTCACTTCTCACGAAACATTGACACATAGATGATTTTTTTGTAATAACTCGATGTCCTTTTAAAATAGGCAACACAGCATTGTAATGGTGTTTACTGCAACCGCCTATGTGTAAGCTTTCATGCGAACCCTACTGTTTATATGTTTCTTCAAAACCATGGAAAATATGGATGAATAAAAGTAATTTTTCATAAGTTTTTGAAGTTTTGGCTTGATTACTATTACACTAACACTCATTGACCACTAAGTAATAAAAACAAGTTTATGCGTATTACTCCGATATAACGGCATATAATATTATAAACAACATTGAATCGTCAACATATATAAGCGTTTTGTTGAAAGGATGTGCCCTGAGGACATCATATATGCAAGGGTAGTTTTAGGGATACCGAGCGTGTACAAATATTAACAAAGGAAACACATGGGTAAATATAAAAAAAAACAAGTAGTAAATGACCGCTCTATATAAATGAAAAATACACCGGTTAAATTGGCCTCAAATAATATTTAAACCTGTCGTAAAGCTGAATATATAAACCTGTCGTCAAGCCAAAAATTCAAAACAAAGGACACAGATTTAAAATTTTTTGAACCACAATTTAACATCTGGCCAGATAAATGTAACGTTATATAGGCTCCAGTTGTTTGTATTAATGACAAATGTTTTAGGATCTGACCATATTCTTCATGAAAAGTAGACATACAATTGTTGTTCTATAGCATCACGTGTATATTTGTGGCCAAAAAGTGGTAAGCATTACATGCCTGCCACATTAAAAACATCGAAACCATTTTGCTTTGATTGCTCCAAAATAGTATTTTTTTTTATTATCGAAGGCGTTGTCGGCAATAACAAAAAATCCCTACACATTCAAGTAGAAGGTTAATATATTAATTGTGGAGTTTTTTCTTAATAAAACTTATAAAGGTACTACATTTCAGGCATTGGTATTTGATAGCTGGTTTGATCTTTCATAATTTGTATGTATTTGGAAATTTATATTTGCAAACAAAAAAACGATTGTTTGAAAACATAGTGATGGTAAATTGTTGTTCCTGTTTGTATCACCCGTCATACCGATTCAGTGTTTGCGCGTGTGGGCGTGTCTTTGTGTGTGTGTGTGTGTGTGCGCCGTTCCGTGGGCGCAAGCACAATCAAGACATAACACATTCCTAATGTTCGTCGAACTAACGTTGACTTCTTGACAGCCTTACAACTGTGTAGTCTTGGCTTATTCAAGCGTTCCTTGTCATTTTGATAATTGCATGTACTAGATGTAGATATAAAACATAGACATTAATACGTTGCCTATATTTCATGTATTATTTTGTATATTTAAATTAGTTAATACATAGCATTTTGCACGAAATATTGCATAATCCTATGAGTCTGTACTGCCACTGTATGCAACCATCTCATTTTATGATGTCAACAATGAATAATGAAAAACCAAGACGATTATCGCTTACCACGTTGAAGTTAAGAACCTACAATAAAACTCTATGTTGGAAATGTTTCTTTCGAAAATGTACTTCGCATCAATCACAACAGGCTCTTCACAAGCCAAGCTTGCTTTAGTATATATGATGATTGCATTCTAGACTAACACGTTTTGTGAGTAAAGCAATAAATGCCTACAATGGATTTCTTTGTCAACAGTAAGCTTATTATTGTCATTGCGTAATGCGAATTACATGTCGCATTACGTAACCGTTAGTTTGCCGTAAGACCGAGTACCTGTTTTACACCACCGGTATATCAACGTTATAGCCAACGTAACTGGCCATGGCGTCGACCTTATGGCAAGTGACCGTCTGCGACGCCTTGGACGCGATGCGGAAAGACGGCACCTTATGCGACACAACGATCGTGGGAGTCGACGGCACGACGCTCTACGCACATGCATGCGTGCTGACGGCGGCGAGCCCCAGTATCGCGAGGTACGTCACACGAACCGCCGAGGGCCGCTACCACGTGGACATCGACTGGATCAGCGGGCCGTCGTGGGATCTGTTGCTGAAGCTGCTGTACTGCGGCACCGTCGACGTCAACCGCGACGAGGAGATAGAGCACGTGCGGGAATTGGCGAAAAGCTTTGACGTCGGTATTCTGGTGACGACTATCACGCATCCCCAGATTAAGGTTCACGCCATTAAATCCAATCGGTGCAGCGGAGAAATCCATCAAGAAAACGTGCAAATTGACGCATACAGCGACAATGACAAAACCTTGGACGTTAAGGAAGAACCGCTCGCCTTTGAGACGACTGACTGTGATTACTCGTCACAAATCGGCGCCACATTTCTCACTGATACAACTCGTCTTAGCAGCGCGACTGAGACGCAGATGTTTTATCGAACGAACGCCAATAACATTCAAAGTAATGGTAAGTGGTTGTGTGCAACGCATCTTAAAAATACAATAATAATTAATCAATATCAATGCAGAAGTTGTTCGGTTTATTTAGCAGAGCCAGTTGTGTAGATGCATTTTCCTAAGAAAGTCTGATTACTATGCTTTTCCATAAATATATTTTATATACTGATGTTAAAGAGATATGTAGCTTTTGAAGACATTTACCATGTATGTATGTGTGTGCGTGCGTGTGTGCGCTTGTGTTTGTGCGTGTGCTTGCGCGTGTGCTTGCGCGTGTATGTGTGTTACTGTTGTTGAACGCAGGTGCTGGGACCGCGAAATGTAGGCCAGTCATTGTTCTATTACTTTTACTAAAAAAAATGCCCGTCCCCAGGATAGGATAACTTGGTAGTGCATACATGATAGTCATGTTAGCAATGTTTACCAAATGTCTCAGGCCAATATGCCATTAATACGCTCGATATTGTTTAATTGAACGTCAAACGTATTACTAGAAATAACCACATCACGTCCTTGATGCAATGCGTGTTCGAAATGTTGAAGGTTGCGTGAATTTAGCGCAATGGATACTTGTATTGGTTGTAGAATAGTAGAATATATTTTTTGTGTGTATTTGCCCACGGTCTGCGACCTCGGGCCAATACGTGGGTGCGTGCTTTCTGCTATAATTAATATAAACCGCCCAGATGGTGCTATACGTACTGTCAAACGGTTTACGTAAAGGAGTATTCGAGGCGCGCGAGCGCGTGGTTTCTGCGATTGTTGGAAGTTAACGTTTTACGTAATATAAACGTAGCGAACATTTGATTTACCATAACAACCACTAAGAACCCTTGATATAAGGGGTATTTCGAAAAAAAGTAAAGACGTTCGGTTTCATTCGTGGGGTCGTAGATTAATCCCTGAAAGTTTGGCGCCCGAGGTGCAAGTCGTCTAGGAGGAAACATGAACATAACCACATATGAACATACAAACATACATACGCTAACTCGATTATAATTAGATGACGTATTATTCAACACAGCATTTCTTTGTACAAGTCCCAACATTCAACAATGACAGACACCGCCAGTATATAGATGTGTTCTTTCATTTGAGCTAATGTTGGCTTATTATGGAACGCATAAATTACTGCTAATTAAGCCCAACTAAAATAATCTCAACGAAAAGACATATATTCTTAGACAAAACCTTTATAGCTGAAAAATCGTAGGTAATAAAAGGTTTTTAGGACAATGCACGGAAGATATCTGCGGTTTGGGTAGCATTCAAAAAGTTTCGCTCGGGTAACAATCCGAACCACAATCCTCAAATATAATTGTTGTGTTTGTTCCCCCGTTATAAGGCCCCGACACAAAAGGGCCACCTCCTCAATAGATGCTACCTCCTCACCATAGTGTGTGTGTGTGTGTTTGTGTGTGTGTGTGTGTGTGTGTGTGTGTGTGTGTGTGTGTGTGTGTGTGTGTGTGTGTGTGTGTGTGTGTGTGTGTGTGTGTGTGTGCGTGTGTGTGTACGTACATTTGTATTCAGGCACGTGTGGATGTATGTATGTATGTATGTACGTATGTATGCATGAATGCATGCATGCATGCAGGTAGATATGTAAGTATGTATGTATGCATTTTTGTGCGTCTAATTATACGTGAGTGTGTGTGCGTGTGTGTAACTATGTATGCATTCATGCACGCACGCTCGCACGCACGTATGTATAATCTCCTCGAGCAACCTACGACAGAGACCGGTGGCGACGAGTATGTGATGAGTCATCCAGTTGTCTTGTCTCATTTTGTGTAGAATACTTGGCCAACACTCAACGTCAAACAGTCACAGTTGTTTGCGCGTGTAATGGTTGTTTGGATTTGTTATGGTTTTGTGATGTTGGCTATTGTGTCTGGTCGTAATCCAATGTGTTATAGTCCGGGGAAAATAGGAGACTTTATAACAGTTCTTGCTGGTGTGGGTATTGAAGGCTTTGCTACGGGGATGTTGAGATCGACCAAGGGTCGTCTCCGTCAAGATTGAGTGAGTGAGTGAGTGAGTGATATGTATGTTATTTGCACAGGAAATTGCCATATGTAAGTTGCATTTTACTTTTAGTTGCTTTGTTTTCAGGAAACCCGTCTGAATCGGAATACAATGTTTCTGCAAACGTTGTTGTGCCTTATGGCGAAGCTCCGACAATATATGAAATTCGAACTGTTTCCTCTCCCGCACGTGTGCCTTTGACATATCACCCCGCGGAACACGTGGTACTACCTGCCGAAACTGTAGTGAGGAATACATGCAACTTTACTGCGGATGTGCGCCACTATCCTACGGACTACGCCAATAAAACACTTGAATTATGTCAACCTCTCAGGGCGATACACACGCAGAAGAAGAAATTAACAATAGTTACAACAAAAAAATATGTAAATAACCCCGGTGTAGTGGGTACAAGAAGTACGTATTTTGCGCCTGTATATTCACTTTGCAGCAACCCTCCTCCTGTGAACAAGTCCACCTTGCAAGAGGACACCACGAAATGCCAGCGCATGAAGTTGTCTTGCGACAAGTGCAGCAAAACGTTCTCGTCTACTTCTGGACTGTGGAAGCACGCGTTGATCCACAAGGACGGGCGGTCACACGGTTGCTCCTATTGCGGGAAGCAGTTCAATCGAAATGATAACATGCTGAGGCACCAGCGCGCTCACTCCGGCGTGAAACCGTTCAAGTGTTCAGTCTGTGGCAAAACTTTCTGCCATAACATCTCGCTAGCACGACATCAAGTCATCCACACGGGCGACCGGCCGTATTCGTGCGACGCATGTGGACAGACTTTCAGTTGGAAAACGTCGCTGACGTCGCACCGGCTCACGCACACAATACACAAGTCGCACGCTTGTGCTCTGTGTGGTCGTGCCTTCCGCACGAAGCAGGGACTTCGTCGGCACATGACCTTGCACACGGACGTGCGATTCAGTCAGAACTCTAATCTGGCGTCGCACCGCCAGACATATACAAACGTACGTCCCCATCTGCACAAAGTTTCGTAAGTAAATACCACTTACGAAGACATTTAGGGATACACAATAAACCTAGACGTGTGTGTGCGTGCGTGCGTGCGTGCGTGCGTGCGTGTGCGTGCGTGCGTACGTGTGCGTGTGCGCGCGTGAGTGCGTGCTTGATTTGCTGATGTCTGGTTGCTTAAACGTACAAGTTACGGCAAAGTAAGCACAGCTAAAATAATTGTCATACGCTGAATTAGGACTGATAGGACACGTATTGTTTAGGAGAGATCGGAAGGAAGGAAGAAGGGGAGGGATTATTTATTAAAGAATCTATTCAGGCTTACGAAATAAAATTAGAAAGGGAAGCAGATTGCAGTGAAGCTGTTTGGTGCAATATAGTTTCAGGAAATTCAGCATTAACTATTGGATTAGTTTACCGAAGTCCAAACATAAACGAAGAGGATAGCACAAACATCTCAAATTAATGAATGATTGCCGGACAGTGGATGGAAATTATGATGAGTGCCGGTGACAGCATAATGGATAGGTAAACATGTTTACGTTCTCCCTTTCGACAACGAGTTGGGATAAAGGATATTTGTAAAGTGCTTTTTCTGTTATAAATCTTGACCCAGATGCACTTTGGTGTACACCATCTTTATGTGTGTATTGTCTAGATTCTTATGATACAGTTTTTATGTAGGATATTAGTTGATATGAATGTTTGATACCGGGTTGTTTTGGTGCAAATATTACGTAACTTTTCAAGTCAAGTCAAGTCAAGTCAACTTGCAAATTGCATAGGCAACCAAGCCTTTCCGTGGTCTACGGGAGTGATTTATGCACTAAAATGATTGATTGATTTATTATGAGACGACATCTGTTATTGGTGGTAGAAGTGTTATGTTTTCTGACACAACAGTACTCACCAGTCACAGTTACTATTGTAGAAGAGGTTTATTGTAAGAACGGTTGAGAATAGCTGTTGATATAATTGTAGGTCAAAAGCCGGAAGTGAACCTTAAACCAAATAAGGGGTTCAGTCCTAGGGGTGTCACATATAGGGAGACCACACCAATTCCCTCCTTTCTTTTAAAGTCTGTGTCTTGTAGTAAGAGTTATAAGACTTTACTTTAAAGTGACAGTCATTTTCTGGGAGTACGCCGACGTGTACTTCGACGTGGTGCGCTGTGAATCGCGGTTTGCGATTCATCGCTGTCGTCGTGATGTGATTCGCTGTCGTCAGCGTTGTCGTCATCGTGCGATGACGATCTCGTTGTTCTCAGGAAACGACGATTCCTCCAGTAGACTCTGCCACTGGGAAGTTTGACGTGATAGTCGCGATGTCGCCCAATGCCGATGATGATGCCTTGTCTGTCCCATCTCTTCGAGATTGGGTTCTGTACTCTGACATGTGTACTCAACCGTAGCGGCGGTAAAGCATGAGAGTGTTCGTTGTAGCGCTGCTCAACAAGTGCGTGTGATTGGCTACAGCGTGCGTCATAATCATCAGCTGTCTGCTGCCATTCTTTCGCGAAGGATTTGCGATGTGCAGGCATTGCTGATCGTAGTGGGTGTCCGAATAAGATCTGCGCTGGAGAAAGACCTCCGACACGAGGAGTGTTACGATACTCCAAGAGTCCTCGCTGAAAGTTTTCGTCATCCAAGTCGCCTCTCACGGTCGTAGTAGCAATAAGCTTTTTGACGGCTTTCACTGCGGATTCGGCGTGGCCGTTGGATTGCGCGAAATGAGGTGTAGACGGTGCGGCCACAACATCCCAGCGTTTCAGGAACTGCTGGAATTCACGCGACGCGAACTGTGGACCTCCGTCAGACCTGAAGCGTACTGGTATGCTGAGATCTACGAAGAGTCTTGCGCATGCGTGGATCGTGTGACGAGATGTTGTGGTTCCCTTGGGGAAATGAATGACTGCTGGCCATCCAGATAGGCGATCGACGTATACGAGGTAATCGCGGCCTTTGTAGTTGAAGAAGTCTGCGGATACGTCTTCAAATGCCCTCGATGGTGGAGATTCTGCTCTCATCGGTTCGCGTTGCTGGGAAGGCAGGCGCTCTTGACACTTGTCGCAACTGGAGACTGTTGTCGCAATGTCATTGCTGATTCCCGGCCAGTAGACGCTTTGTCGAGCGCGACGTTTCGTTCTGTCGACGCCTTGGTGTGAGTCATGAAGTCTCGCGAGTACTTCACGTCGTTCTGATTTAGGCACTATGATGCGTGGTCCATATAGGACTATGCCGTCATCGACTGACAACTCGTTTCGAATGTTCCAAAACGGTGCAATGCTGACGTGAGCACTACTTCTGGACGCCGGAAATCCTCTTTCCACGTTGTCGATCAGTGATTTGTAGTTTTCATCAGTTGATGCGGTCGTCCGTAATCGCTCAATCGTCGGGTCGCGTAGATGATCTTCTTGGTCGCCCTCTACTGCCAATCTCGATGAGTTTCTGGTGACAGCGCTGACGTGACGCTCCACCTCTTCTTCCGCCTCTTGGTCGTCTGGAGACGGGTCTGAGACCGGGGCACGTGACAGCGCATCGGGGATGCAGTGGTCTTTGCCCTTTGTCCATCTCGTTGTGAACGTGAAGAATGATGTCTTCTCTTTGAGGCGTTGAAGGCAAACGTTATCTACGTCGTCTAGTCGGTGGCGATCGAGTATAGTGACGAGTGGTTTGTGATCTACCACCAGCTCGAAATGTTCCATACCAAGTAGTTGAATGCGACACTTTTTCATCGCCCATGTAGCAGCTAGCAGCTCTAGCTCTACCATGGCGTAACGACTCTCGGTGTCTGTGAGGAATCGCGATCCGCACTGTACTAGTCGCCATTTCTCGTCATGTTTTTGCAGCAGTGCGTAGCCCAGGCCTTTTCGTCGTGAAGCATCTGTGTGTAACGCGGTGGATTTCGTCGGGTCGAAATGTGCGAGTGTAGGAGCGGATGTCAACGCTTTCTTTGTCGCTATAAACGCTGCAGTATGCGTTTCTGTCCATCTGAAGTCGTTCCGAGATTTCAGTAGTTCGCGTAGTGGATCTGCTGTCGTGCTGATATCCGTCGTGAAGTCACCAAGTTGGTTGACCAGACCCATGAATGACCGCAATTCGGTCAAGCAGTTGGGCGCCGGGAACTCTGCGATTGCTTTTAGTTTCTCCGGATCTGTGGTGACACCGTCTGCGTTAACTTTGTATCCCACATAGTTCAGCTCATTTTCTGCGAACACGAACTTGTCTGCATTCAGGGTGATGCCGTGTTCTCTGCATCGTTGTAATAGTGTACGAACTCGTTCAACATGTCGTTCAAAGTTCTCATCGAAGACAATGACGTCATCCATGACTTTTTTAATATTGTTCAGACCGGCGATGGCGATGTCACCGCGTCTGCAATATTCGTCACCTGTCGAAGATAGTCCCATCGGGCTGCGTAGGAAATGATAGCGTCCCCATGGTGTCAGGAACGTCGTCAGTTCTTGGCATTCTGGAGATAGTGCGATCTGCCAGTAGCCGTGTTTCGCGTCGAGTGATGAGAAGTATTTCGACCCTGGCGTGATGTTCGAAACGGCTTCTTTCGGCGTCTTCATCGGATGAATAGGTCGTCGCACATGTTTGTTGAGTTGCGTAAGGTCTACGCATAGACGAACGCCGCCTCGTGATTTTGGCACTACTACGAGCGGATGACACCATTTCGTAGGATGATCTCCTAAAGGTTTGATGATAGATTGTCTCGTCATGTTGTCAAGACTCGCTTTAACCTCTTTGCGCCATGCAACAGGAATAGTCCGTGTTGTCGAGATCGCGAAAGGTTCAGCGTTGTCTAGAAGATGAATCTTCATCGGTTCGCCCACCATCGTCTTCAATTCGTCAGTGTTGTCGAAAACATCTTGAAATTCTTCGATGAGTTGTTTGCGAGTTCGAGATGACTTGACAGCGCAAGTGGTGCCTCCTAGCGGACTGTTTATCGGCACAAGAGAGGGTTCTGCTGCGATTTCGTGTGTAATCGAACGGACTGGCAGTGGGTAGTTGTGTGGTACAATTCCCAGATCGCGACAAACATACCAGGCTAGCAATAATCCACGTTGTTGTTTGCATATGAGAACAGTCTCTTTAGTGCTTTTGCCTGCGACGTGAATGTAAATGTTCAGAGATCCAATACATTCAATCGAAGTACCGTTTGCTGCTATGATAGTGTCATCAGGAGGGGGACACATGTTGCCTGTTTCTAGTTTCATTTGTTTGAGGAAATTTATTCCTGCAACGGAAGCCTCAGCGCCCGTGTCTGGCGTCGCTTGAACCGTGACGATGAAACTATCGTCTGCATTGTGGTGAAGATCCACCTCTATGCGTGGTGCACGCCTGTGTTGTTTTTCGCCTACAACATCTAGCACACGAATCTGGCTCATAGCAGTTTTATGATACTGTTTTTTGCCGTTAGGCTTTTTATTTTGACGACAACAAGCGGCCCAGTGTCCGACTCTTTTGCAATTAGCACATTCACTGTGCCGTGCTGGGCACTCATCTCGCGACGCGTGAGTTGACTTCCCACAGTAACCACAGCTCTGGGTGTGCGTTACGGGGACGTTCTTTCTGCCGACATTGCGTGGTCGCGCTTTCTGTCGAATGTGTTCGATTGTCGTGTTGATATTCCCGCCTGTAGCCAGCGTCGCGCTGTCTTTACGAGCAGATTCTTCACTCCTGCAGAGATCGATCGTCGTCTGCAATGACGGCGGAGGTGTGTGTGCAAGTAGCTTCCGTCTCGTTTCTGGATCTCGAATTCCTGACATAATTCGCGTGGTAAGTCGATCCTCGATGCAAGTCTGGCACAGATCTGCGTTGTTGGCGATCTCACGCAAAGCAATGTAGAATTGGTCGAAGGTTTCGCCATCTTCTTGTTTGCGCTCCTCAAGAGCCACGCGGTCTAGCGTGACGTTCCTCTTTGCTCGAACGTACTCGTGAATCTGGTCCAGAATCTCCGACACAGACACATCATCGTCGTTGTCGATGCCAATTGCCAGATGCAGTGTCGAACGCATGTCTCTAGATAAGCTAGTGCGTAACATCGCTCGTTGTTGAGGCAGTGTAAAACGATTCAATTGTTCCAATTCGGCGAAATCGTCCCAGGCCCTCCTCCATGAAGTCAGATCGCGCAGTGAAATATCAGCTGGCATCAGTTCTGGTGGTCGAGCTTTGGCGAGTCGCCCCCCCCGGAATCGGTCGAATGGGCGTCGTGTCGTTTGCATTGGCTGTGTCTCCGTTTGGTTCATTGCGTTCAGCATGTGGTGAAATGTCTCGTATGCGTCTACCGAACGTTTCGCATAATAAACGCATCGATGTTTCGTGACGTTCGTTTGCCAATGTTTCTCGCTTCAAATCGCGCTCTTCTTGATGCGATAGAAACGTCGCTAACCAATTAGGTGTGTCGGTCTCGCCGTCTGGCGATACACTGCAAACTGTTTCGTCGCCACCCGTGGCTCCCTCTTGTGGTTCTTTGCGAACGACTGAGCGTGACCTTGTCTGCATTTTCAGCGATTTTCACTACGAGCAACGTAGACTATGCCTCTCAATTCTAGAGTAGAGCTTTTATTGTATACTCTCTCTCTCAGCTACAACCGCATGCCGACTGCGCCATGTTATGTTTTCTGACACAATAGTACTCACCAGTCACAGTTACTATTGTAGAAGAGGTTTATTGTAAGAACGGTTGAGAATAGCTGTTGATATAATTGTAGGTCAAAAGCCGGAAGTGAACCTTAAACCAAATAAGGGGTTCAGTCCTAGGGGTGTCACATATAGGGAGACCACACCAAGAAGAAGTACAAAACAGCTAACGCCGGACATTTTGATCAGACAATTGAGACCAACCAGACATCTGAGACGTTTGATTATTCACGAAGTGAATAGCCATGTGAATGGAAATATGGAAATATGAAGCAATGTTCGTTCGAACATAATACATTCACCGGTAAGGTAATATGATTATTCCCATGTCTCGTTGTAAGAGTTTCGACGTGCAAGGACAATAATTGTCGGTGCATTATTCTTGATTCAAAAGACGATTATTTCGCCGTTATTTCATCACTAGCGTCGTCGATTATGCATCGGTGAACATTAATACACCGATTGCCTCTTTGAGAACTATTCGTTGTCCGGACTGGGCTACGATTGCCGCAACAAGAAGCGCTGAAGCCCCTGGTGCTTCATCCATCGACACCCAACGCTGCCCGCTTGACTGCACTCGCCGGGGCACGCCTGATTCCATCCGCTGTGGATAGCTTGGCACCACACGCACTGGAACTGTCTATGCTAGAAGCGACGCCAATAAGTTCGTAAGAGACTTTGTGTCATTATGTAAACTGTAATATGATAATGATGAACACTATTTGACGTTCGTAGATTGAAATTATATACAACATATATTTGTGAGTGTTTACTATGCTATTTTGTTTTGTTATTAAACGGGAAATATGATAAATATACCCATGTTGTTGAGTTATCATAGTTGTACGAATACACACACACACGCACGCACGCACACACGCACACACACACACACGTAGACATAGTCGAAACAGTTTCATAATGCTCCATGATTTCTGAAGCCACCAACATTGAATTTAGTGCTGCCAGTCATTGGTGGTTTCTTTCCAACTCTCGAAATGTCGATGTGCTAATAGCAGTTACAGCAACGTCTAGCGACGCCTCGTACTTGTATGGCGAAACTTCGGACAATGTTAGAAAAGACGCATGACGTTTTGAACAACAGATAGCCCGGAACATTAAAATATTACCACCACAATTACGTATTAAGAACAACACCTATACTATTGACGTTGACTAATATTCCTAATAGTCCAGCAGACAAGTTCGAGTTTTGGGTCGGGCCACGTTTTGTATTGTACAGTTTTTCCTGTTGATTTAGCAAAGCTAGATTGCACAATGTCTGAAACTACCTGGCAGTTAATAATTCACTGGCCAAACATTCCCCCACCCGTAAAGTCATGAGTGTATTTATAAGTAATGTGAATTAGGATAACAGTGTAATCCATTATCCATATTAAATTGGTGTATTTGCTATTTTGTCACTTACGACATTTACTGGCATTACTCTTTATCATTTTGAGCCATGTTGCGGAATGAAAAACCACAGTTACATCAATATGAAAAAAACGTGCACAAGAGCCATACGTGCATATGTTGACCAATTTAGTATAAAAAAGTTCATCAGTTATTGTGTAAAAAAGCTAACACAAAACTATATCTCAGCTTATTTTTTTACAATAGGCACACGAAATATTAATCATACATTGAATACAATATGAAATCCCGTCATCCCGTACTAGTAATTATATAACATGATTGAGTTACCTAATTTCGTGCACCTTATCTACAATGGGTTGTCGTGATTTATTTAAATAGAAAAATTAAAAGCATGACGCAGTACATATTCAAGAAAGATATTAGCCTAAACGTTTATACTAAATTAAGTCAGGCTTATTAACAAGTGCAACTGCCAGCTCAGCACAAACGTTGACACATGGCATTAGATTGAAGTGGAAAAACGACACAATACTGCGTTTCGACGGAATTGCATGGACTATGCACGGATTTACGACACACAACTATATATTTGTTTCACCGCAAATTTCAACGTATACACAACCCATTTTCGCGGCTTCAAGCACACCAGTCTGCAGAGCTACCAAGTCCCACGCATTTGGTTTCCATATCATGCTCTTACGCAACTGTAATATGTACTTCTCACGCGTATTGGCAGTTTCAATACATAATTAATAAAACAAGTTTACTTCCCTGCACATGTAGATATATATATATATATATATATATATATATATATATATATATATATATATATATATATATATATATATATATATATATATATATATATATATATATATATATATATATATATATATATTTCCATGCACGCGCTGATAGCGCAGATCGTCCATGTACGATTCTATGTAGTCAATCCTGCTACTAACAACTGCAGTTGCGATCGTTTCGTAATATAAAAGGACAAATACCGAGGAATAAGGCGTAATTGTTCTTTTTAGGCATGATTCCTATTCCATCATGTATTAGTTTAATAACTACTGCAGTATTTATGATATTGTCCATTACTCGACACCTCCTAATCTTTGCCAAACACAATAAATAATGCACCTGAATTATTAACAGACAAGACCACCACTCACAATTTACATAATGCTACGTGGTTTCGCAATTTATATCAAGCTTTATTATTTGAATACATATATTAAACAATGTAAAATCAATTGTGCGTATATTTAGTACTTATAATATACGGACATATACATTTCTTTTGTAGTAATGATGCACTAATGTTACTATAGATTTTCTTTTTTATAAGTTAAATAATCGTTGTAATTAGTTAACAGGGTGACTCCTACGACAGCGATTAAATTTAGTTTTAGTAGAAGTCTCCCGTCCCTTATATGACATCATCTTTTATCTCCTGACCGTACATTATATTCTTGCCACATTTTCTTTTTCGATTGGAATGTAATATATTGTATGGTTTCTGTTTTTTTTTGGGACAAATCAATATTTCCTGCTTCTGTTGCTTGCAAACAATAATTTAATTCTATCCAAGGCATTGGACACGTCACGCATGGGCTATCAAACGTCCGAATCACAGTTGTAGCATATATAATACCGATCGCCACCTTCGTGCGGCGGTTTGCTAAACGCAGTTTACTGGACTTCTCCCCCGGACGAATTATCGCCAAATGTTACCAGGGACTGGGAGTCGTCGATGGGCTGAGCTTCATATTTCAATTATGTTACTCAACGAGTTAAACCAGTGAAAAGCTGTAATAACTTCGGCTTTGCGGCAGCAATGTCCTAGTGTTGTACATAATGCTACAGGTGTTCGCCTGGTTGAACCGCAGTAGGATTAGTACATTATTTTTCCAAAGGGTCGCAATATTCAAAACGCTCCATGCGCCAACACGTCCCGGTCTGCAATACTTTTGTTAAAATCATAGAAAGAGTTGAGTTTTAGTAAAATTACCACTTTTTCCATTTTTGGCCAAATGATGACCGAATCTGATCAAAAATAATTTAGTAGTTTGTCCGATGATTTCATCGAGACTAAACAACTCTTAATGAAGCAGCAGGCATGTCATAATCAACACTGGATAGGTTCGGTTTTTCGCGAAATGCGTATGTACGCGAGAAAGAATACAGAGGAGAACAACTAACCTTTTAACAACATCTAACAAGGAAGCTTTTACCTTATCGAGAGTACAGCAATAATTATTGTTACTATATTGAGATATTTTGTTTTTAAACATATTCACGCTCTTAGCAATAACACAATCAGCGGATAATTTGGTCCACTCATTTATCGTTCTCTGTGAGAGTGAATGTCCAATCTACACTGTTGCTTCACTAAAGTACTTCGTGTCCTCTAGGTCTTCTATTTTTCTAAAGAAAGACAATCTACGTATATCAATATTTAAAAAATATATATTTAATCTCCTTTTTATATGGTGATGTAAGGTCTCTAAGTTCCGGAATTAGCTTATTTACTCTCCTTTGTATTATTTTTAAGGTGTCCTTCTTACGACATGGCCTCCAATCTTGTATACAGTATTTTAAATGAAGCCTAACTATATCATAATAAGATGCATACTTAGAGGTTTTTTATATGTTATAATTATCCTAATAAACCCAGTAATTTGATTACAATTTGACGTTGGAATCGCACTGTGCTCTGATATTTTCATGTCAGCACTAACTGTAATTCTTAATTCATTTCATCTGATTCCAGAACGAAAATACAGTAATTACGTCTAAAAGAACGTTACTCAATGAAACCGGAGGCGGTAAGATTAAGATATCAACGAATGTTTTCTTAATTGAATGATTATGAAAATAGTGTTAAAAATATTTTCTCTCAATCTTGTGAAAGGTTGAAGAACGAGACGACACGAAGTAGCCTTGCTATTGAACATTGAGGTTGGATGTAAGGAAGTTCATTTTCAAGAGGATGATAAACGAATGGAACTATCTACTGACTGTGAAAATGCTAGTAGTGTGAATGTTTTTTAAAGATTTCATATGGACAGGTTACATGTAGATGATACGACGTCTTCATTGTACACTTGCCATCTGGAGTTTGTTGCTTTTGAATGGCAATCAGATTATCCAGAACAGCTAATTTTAACTCCAGAAATGGTAGTTAAGAACATAAAGACGACGAAGGGTAATAACACAGCGGTGAACCAGTGAGGCATGCGGTGGCGCGGTGGTTAGAACATAGGACTCCTAATCGGGAGAACCCGGAATATTGCTGCCATTGGGAAGCTTGGGTAATTTCGTTCACTCAACAAATGAGTACCTGACTATAGTCAGTGGTAGATATGTGAAGGCAGTAATTGAAGCTGTATGCTTCGAACTGGCGTTGGAATGAACAGGGTGTTTCGGAACATCGGTGGTTCTTCGCGAAGTACGTGATCGAAATACCGGGTATCGACTTATTATTGCGTTCGATACAATACGTCGAAAGAAAAGGGGATGGGGCCATCCTCATAAAGAACATTGCGAATAAAGTAATCGTTATCAAGACTCTTAAATAATTGAATGACTATGCCAAATAAGGCATCATGAACTTACATACCCAGTTCCAGTGCTCCAGGGCTCTCTACCTGTATACACCAAAATTTGAGTGTACACAATAAGTTTGCTATGTGCTATGATATATTGCTATGTTTTTTGTAATTGCACAATTTGTTCTTCCCACTGTGTTTACATGGATTCAATTTACATGTTTATTCAAACATTTTGAAATGATGCCAAAACAGTGTTGTATAAAATGTTTACAAATAACCATAAAAACATGCTCCAGGGCATTATGTATGTATATATATATATATATATATATATATATATATATATATATATATATATATATATATATATATATAGTTTAAGATAGTTTGTTAATTTGCAATTATTATCAATGATAAATATTAAAATATTATATATATATATATATATATATATATATATATATATATATATATATATATATATATATATATATATATATATATATATATATATATATATATATATATGTAATATTTTAATATTTATCATTGATAATAATTGCAAATTATCAAACTATCTTAAATTCACAACAAACAGAAACTTTTTACAGACAAACATAGACAAATTTTATAATAACATACACAATCTTGACTGATCATTATGACATCCACAAATAATTTTCAAATAGCCTACTCAGTATTCCATAAGTCATTTCTTCGATAATCAGTGACTGCTTTCCCATGCAAACAATAAAGCTTAACTACAAGAATAAGAAACCATGGCTAACATATGGGCTAACAAAACTCAATAAAAGAGAAGAAAAGACTCTACATCAAATATGTGGACACAAAAAAGATGTAACGAAACTAAATATAAAGTATACAAAAATAAGTTGAATGGCTTACTAAGGAAATTCGAACGTGAATATTATGCAACTCTCTTTGAAGAAAATAAGCATAACCTGAACAAGTATTGGTCCCTGTTAAAATAAACAATAAACAATAAACATGAACCCATAACGCAGACCAAATTAATCGTCAACAAAGTTGTAACATCAGACAAAAAACAAATAAGCGAATGCTTTAATACGTTTTATATAAATGTTGGCTCTAACCTAGAAAAACAAACATTCCACAGAACCAAACAGACCCCCCCTGTCATACATGAAAAACAGTAATACTAAAACTATATATCTTGAACCGGTAACTGAAAATGAGTTGTCAGCAATGTTAAACTCTATCAAGATATCTAGTCCTGGGTGGGATGACATTTCTTGTAAAGTAATAAAAAAACATTACATTTATTAAACCATTAACCCATTTATATAATGTCTGTATAAATAGTGGAATATACCCAGATGAAGTAAAAATAACTAAGGTGATACCTTTCTACAAAGCTAAAGAAAAAAACAGCCATTCTCATTATTACCTATTTTTTTTAAATATTGGAAAACTAATCTATTACAGTCTGTTAAACTTTATTAATAAGTATAACATTCTGTACAAAATATCAATTATTATTTTAGAAAACATCACTCCACTAGCACTAATGACCATTGTAGACAAAATAACAGAAGCATTACAAAACGAACAATTTGTGCTAGGGGTGTTCTTAGATTTATCTAAAGCATTCGATACTGTTGACCATGTGATACTCTGTCAAAAACTCCAATGTTATGGTATACGTAGCTTAGCCAATGATTGGTTTAAAAGTTATTTATCGAACATAAGTCAACATCTGTATTGCAATAACACTAGCTCCACTAAACTCACTATCACTTGTGGAGTGATGCAAGGTTCCGTACTTGGGCTATTGTTGTTTCTATTATATATCAATGATATTGCTAATGTCTCAGATATTCTTTTTTCATATTATTTTATGATGACGCTAGTGTAGTTTTACACGGTGATCATTTGGATGATATAACTAACAAAATAAATCTTCAATTAAAATAAAACTTGTAATTTGGTTAAATGCTAACAAATTATCTTTAAACATTGATAAGACCCAATACATGATATTTAGAACATCCTACAGAAAACATATCAAACCGACAAAACTTGAAATTAATGGTAATGCTATTAAGCAAGTATCCTCTACAACATTTCTTGGCGTCACTATAGATAACAAATTCAATTGGTCTGAACACATTAACCAAGTTAAATGTAAAATCTCTAAAGGTGTTGGCATTCTCAACAAAGCCAATTAACTAGACCATGCCTGGTCACCTCATTTTACTCGTTTTTATTCCCCATTTGACCTATTGTGTTGAAGTGTGGGGTAATGTGTTTGACTCGTATTGTTCAAATATTATAAAGGTTCAAAAGAAAGCAGTGAGAATGCCTCTCTCAGCTAATAGAATAGCTCATACTAAACATATCTTTAAACTACTAAGCATCTTAACGTTTAGACAACTATATATATACTCAAAACAAACGTTTATATATAGATACAACAGTGGTCTTCTACCTACACTTTTTGATAATATGTTTAAACTTAATTAATATGTTCATAGTTACAATACGACACAATCTACACAAATACATATATCCATGGCAACTTTAGAAATAATACTTCGTCTTGTAAGAATTAAGGTTGCTATAATTTGGAATTACGTTAACACAAGATTCAAGTTTACTACCTATTCAATAATGAACTACAAATGTGTACTTAAACAATTCATATTGCACAATGATGTTAATGTATAACATGTATCACAATCGCGATTAGTGTTTAATACTATATATAATATAATATAAGTGTTTAATACTATATATATATATATATATATATATATATATATATATATATATATATATATATATATATATATATATATATATATATATATTGAAATAGATAATGGGGAGTATAACATTATACGACGTTCTTCCGCTATTGTTCTCTTTACGTTATTATATAGGATTTGCCTTGATTAGATTTGTATTTGTATGTATTGTAAAGAAGTACAATACATTTGATTTTATTTGAATCTCGTAGATGTTTTACATTCGTTCATCGACATAGACAACGTCCGAATCATACGGCTTCTACTATCGGAGTCGGAAATCACCGTCAGGATTGACGACGCCATTTCTGCCCCTATTATCTCGAAAGTCGGCACTCCACAAGGGGACTCGTTGTCGCCGATACTCTTCATCGTGTACACACATCGATCATATCTTCCTTAGTCTATGACAACCTCTGACGTTTCAATGGAATACAGTTCAGTGTGGCGTAGGATATAGACACGATGTAGACTTTGATAGTGTATCATTTAACGTTGTCATTGTCACGCTCAGACATGTTGTTGAGCGATGTATCTAAACAAAGTAATGCGAGCATTGCATTCTTTCAGCGTCTACTTTACCAGTAATAATTGCTGCTTAGCTTTGTACGAAAGGTTTGAATTTTGTAGCGCTATTTTTGAAACACCATTACAAACAGGTCGTGTCCTCGCGCGAGGTAGTTGGCAGAATTGACTCATCCGTGTCATAGACGTTTCTACCGATTCATATGGTTGAATTGTGAGTCCACGGCAGGTTATACATTTACCTACCGTGATAATATGTTCATCCACATGGCATAGACACCAGACAGAAGGGACCGACGAAATGCCATGTCTCTTACGAAACACACTGGCAATGTGGCGTAAATGAAATTGCCCAAATTTCGAAATTGTCAAAGTTTAAAAGACTTAAACCCAGATTGTGTTCACCCAGACTAGGCATTTATCCCGGGCGGCCAACAAGGCCTACCCGGCTACCCGGCTACTCGGCACCAAGAGGTACAGACGAAAAAGGAGATGCGTAACGTTCACGAATTTCACACAACATGTGGCATAATGTGATGTGAAACTTACGGTACGAGTGTGCACAACGACATTATATTTGTATACATTAATATAAAAAATATGTAATACATCTAAGGTGTATGTTTTATGCCATAATTTTTTTAATGTATGATATGTACATATATGTGTGTATGTGCGTGCGTGCGTGTGTGTACTCGTATAAACAGTATGATTGTATGGTTCAACCAACCGTAGACAAGTACCCACATATCTTGCATCAGTGGGACATTTGGCATGAAGCAAATAATTTTGGGAAAAAGCTGTCCGAGGTACATATTTCATTGTGCACGATTTAGCGCTTCTTTCTGAGATTTCAAAAAGGGACACAGTACGGATTGTCCTCATACACGTCACATATCACGGGGTTAATTTATTTTGACGCTGGTCAGAACTTTGCTGAAAAAAAATAAAAGCATGCACATTTGGAATTAATATTAACTATCACTAACATAATAATTATTAATAATAATTAACTTTTGCTTTAAAGTTACTCGGCTACTACTTCGATTTAGAGTGACGCCGCGATGTTTGGGTGATATATGTAGTTGCATTGAGCAAAAAACGGCAAACATGTCGCCAATGTACAACATTAATTGAAATGAAAATGGAAACGCTGAAAAATCACGAATTTGCCTCTTGGTGAAATTGTTGTTTTGTGATCGGCGAGAGGATGGATGTCACTATTATGAGCCTTACCAGATCTAACGACTAAAGTAAATTCTTTTGATGATTTAAAAAGAAATAGGCATTTTTATAATTACATCGACTGCGGATGTTAGGGACGTATGTAGTGGGTCGCAGCTTTAGAAGGCCTGGCGTGCCAAATAAAACAAAACCCCGAGTTGACACCCTCCCCATTCCTGAATAACTAGTTTCACCTGAATGGCACGAGGGCATGCACCTTTACAAGACCTTTTATTGACATCATGTTCCAGACAGAAATTCTCTATTGGCTGTCTTTGTTCACTGCTGACGTGACACGCAAATGTAATCAACGCTGCCAGTGAGCTGGGCTGTTTTGTAATAACTGTGTCCTTGATGTGCTGCCACATGTTCTCTCTGGGGTTGAGGTCAGGCGCATTACCCTGCCTAAGAATAACCCGAACAATGGCACTCGCGAGCAATCAAGTCAGTGAGTGTGCTATGTGACATTCAACTGTGTTATGCACGAATGAACACGAGACCATTACCGAAGTTCGGTGCTTAACAGTTGGCAATGTGTAACGTCGTCTGTACCTCTCATTATTTGGTCTTCATATACAAGCCTTTCTTGTTCCGTACTAGATAACTGAGGTTTCATCTGACCACAAGACTTTACAATAAGTGGTAACGGTGTTGCATGCACCAGGCATGCCGCTTCTTTGCCATTATTGGTGTCAACCGTGTCATCTTTGTGGGTTTGCAACAACAATAGTGTCAGTATGTCAGATTCATTTACTAAGAGTTTTTCAGACATTACACCAGGACACATAGAGGACTGCTACGAAGAGCAACAAAACAAAAGGCTCTTTTCAGAGCCCCAACTCTTATCAAAGAGTTTGCTACTTACCAAATCAGTGATATTGTCAATATTATGTTGCCGGCATATTTTCAAATATAACTTATGTATGTGGACAATAAATTCATTTGGTTTTATTCAACCCTATGCATACACATGTCTCTTGTGTCTCTATTGTTTCAATACACCTTCCATATTGTGTGCGCAATAAACACGTTACAATAATAATTTATATTATAAATATACATTTCCATATATATCCTTCAATTTTATACACGTATTTTGGTTTCTTAGCTATACTCATCATAATACTCACCATCACTATTATATTTCTGAAATTAAACACTGCCTATTAACTAAAACAATCATAGTTTTGCAGTTGAAGGTGTCATTATGCACAATCGATACATCTTCACGCACCGCTGCCTTTTTCACTTGGTAGCAGATCCCTGTCGCTACGTCAGCTTTCCGGTTTCATGATAACGTTTCAGTTCAAAACAAACAGTCGTGTTCTCTAGACATCAGACGGTGCTCATAATTATTAGTTATTACGCTCATAATACCCAATGTTGTAATTACTTAGGTTTATAGTATTAGTACATCGTTAAACTGTTTTATACAGTTAAATACAAACAAATTATGAAGGAAGGTGACTTTACTTCGAAACTGCTAATAGAGGTGCGTGGATATTCATATTGCATAAATAGAACAACCTACCAAAATAGGTGCTTATGTCATAGATTGAACACCTGCAGTGTAAATGTTGCAATATTGTTTCAACATTATCTAAAAATAGCATCAAACTGGTGGGTGCCTATTGTGTGTCTACCGGGGGGGGTGTACAAAATATCAGAAAAAACAACAGGACAATGAGTGCAAGGGCCTTCTACAAGATTCTAGAACTTCCAATTTTTTCCATTAGACTCTACTCACTCGGCAGTCACGTTGCGCATGCGCAAACGGAAGTGTCTCATGCTTCGTGACAGCATCTTTGGTCAATAGAGGCACTTTTCAATGCGCAAATTAGTTCGTACGATATGCCCTAGAAGACACCACTTTAGAAAGAGGGTGGTTGCGCATGCGCAACCGGAAACATACGCTGGGCGATAATTAATGTTTTTAACACGCAAATTACTTCGGTCACTAGGCATTGGCACGTTGTTTTTACGAAAATTAGTTCTTTCACTATAAAAATAGCAACATTTGTGTGATGGTGTGTCGGCACTTTTTTGCTACGCTTTCAATAAAATAGGCCACATACGTTTCCCATAGATGTAGCCGCTTTAGAAAGCGGGTGGTTGCGCATACGCATCTGGAAACGCGATAATTGACGTTTTTTAACAAGCAAATTATTTCGGTTACTAATGGTTAGGGACTTTGTTTTACGAAAATTAGTTCATTCACTAGCAGTCAGGAGCGTTGCTAGCGCCAAAAGTGTCCATAAAGGGGCGCTCCATTAGTGCGGTCACTATGCACCAGGTGGTGTTCGCGAAATAGTTTGGTTACTAGGTGCAAAGGGCGCTGTGTTTTTAAAAAAAATGGGTAGTTCATAGGTTATCCGATGGAGCGCCACCAGTACTAAAACTGGTCACCACGGATGTTCAGTAGTGCGGTCACTATCCGCTACTCACCATGTAGTAAGTTGTGTTTTATAGCAGTGAATGAGAACACACGTGTTGAACTTGTAGAACAAAACAGAAAGTGCTTTATTTCAAAATTACCAAAGTTGCATTTTAAGTTCACAATGTGGAATCACCTTAAGTCCATATATCGAAGTGACGAATTAATTTGCACTATCAGAAAAAACTACAACTATTGATTACAAGTATGACCAGTGCCATGAAAAGAAACCAAACAAACTCAAAAAGACTACCAGTGACACAAACGTATCAGAACTTTGCAAGCTTGTGTTTCCATAAGATTTCCCCTGGCCAGCGGTTCCAGCCGATGCTGTCGAGCCGAGCTAGCGACCTCGCGCAATAGGTCCCATACCCGCGCAGTAACAGATGATCGATCAGTTCTTGCACTAACTTCCGATTTGCAGATTCACGTCCGCCTTTGAAGAACGGACCCATGATTTGCCATTCCATGAAGATGAACGGAACGTAGACTGCATCAAGGAGGCGATCACATCGGCGGAAGGCGAAACGCTCGTAGCCTTCTATGTCCACCTGGGCATGTATCACGGACACGTGTTATACGTGCGAAGTTTTGCAACATGACATGAGTACACTTGTAAATCGTTTACTTTCAGTCTACACTGTTGCATGCTATAGTAATGTGCATGTTTTTAATCACATTTATAATTATTATACTGTTTTTATTGTAAGCTTCTAGAAACCATTGCGATGACTGAAAAACTACAAGAGAAAGTGCAAGTTTGCTTAAATAAATAGGCGAGAAGCACTGAACACACACACACACACACGCACACACAACCGCGCGCGCCCACACACGCATCTGCGCGCGCACGCGTTCGGGCACACATAAACACAATGCGGTTTAACAGGCAGCGTTGTGGCACAAATAGTGCTAAGATCAGAAATAGATCAAACAATAAGAACTAGCTAAAGAAATAAAGCAGTAGGTCTGGACCAAATGCACACAGCACGATTTTAATCCGTAGTCAGAAATGATGGTTTCGGGTGCAAACCAAAGCCCTGGCCTACCTTTATTATAGCTCGCCGTGACGGGAAGTGACGTAAGGCTAAGTCTGTCAAGTCGTCCAGGAAGATTGAGCGTACACGGTCGGACTGGTTAAAGGCCGTGTCAGCGTTCACACGGATGGCGCCTTGGTTTCGTGTGTTCCGTCGATCCAGTGACACCAACTCGCGTCTATCGGAGACGGCATGTCGCACGACGACAATTCTCTCGTTGAAATTTCCTAGAAACAGCGACACGTTAATACACCATCATGATGCACTCAAATCCACGCACGCCAGCATCCCACGTAAATTGCATTCGTTTTCTGTTAATGGCCAATGAAGACCTTTGTCAACCTTGTATACGCGGCTATTATAACAATTGTTATTAACAATACTGCTATTCATATATAAAAATAAAAATAACATAAATTATTAATAAATATTTACAAAAAATATGTCATCTAACAAGGAACATGTAACCGAGGCGATCCCACTTGGCCGATGTTGGCTGTTGCTCTACCCTGTACGCACCTAGATTGATGGCCTTGTGAAGCCGTCGTAGGTTGCGGTCGAACGGTTCCACGGCAATCACGTTGTGTCCCATCGCGGCAGCCACGAGGCTGTAGACTCCAATGTTGGCGCCGACGTCAACAACACCGAGTTTAGTGTCATTGTGGAGAATGTTCTGGAACGCCCTCGTCAAAATCTTTGGCTCCCACAAGCCAGTGCTCCGTATTAATTTCGATATGTATATGTCATCGACGTCTGGGTAGAGGCACAAGGCAGGGTTGGGTTTCATTACTAACCGGACACAGTCGAAGTCTTTGTCGACCAGGGTCCTCAAGTCATATATGTCGATGTGCATCGATGTCACAGGGGGGTGTGATGGAATCGCCCTGGCAGTGCATTGTGGAAATAGTTAGCACTATGTTGTATATTATTGTATTACACGTGTACACACACACACACACACACACATATACATATATATATATATATATATATATATATATATATATATATAAATGATAATATATATATATATATATATATATATATATATATATATATATATATATATATATATATATATATATATATATATATATATATATATATATATAAGCACAAAACTAACCTTAAATATTTACTTAAAACACACACACACACACACACACACACATATAAATATATATATATATATATATATATATATATATATATATATATATATATATATATGTGTTTTTATTTATTATATTTAAGGCTAGTTTTGTGCTATCATCGAATTGGTAGTGGTCGTGGTGAAATGGTTTGCGACAAGGCGCATAATAAGCCACGCAGTTAAGTATTCGAATAGTAGGTTACTATATGTAGATCCAACATGTACAACAACCATGCGCAGTTATTTTTGGAATGTGTAAATTAGTAAACATTGTGTGTGTAAAAACACATGTCTCCTTTTCTGTGCACATTTTAATAACTTCATGCGCAATTTTTCCGCTTTCGACTGGTCGTATGAAACGAGGTTCAACCATCGGAAAAATACTGTTTTCCGAAGAAGAAAAAACAGTGGACACGGATTCTATGCAAATGCCAAAAGTCATTCGAGGCTTTATTTTATCTAGTAATGTTGGTGATAATGGAGTTATTGTATTAGAAAAATGTAATTTTAGTTGTTATTAAAGTTACGATTTGGATACACAAAAGTGAAGTATCCAGAACTCCTCTCGTGCGCGACATGACAGTAATATTGTTATGCTGAATAGTGATGCCACCAATGTATTTTATTCTAGCTTGCAGTTTCTTTTCTGAAATCAGAGCCGCTTTATAATCACGTTCATTCATTGACTCATACAATCGGACACATCCTGGACCTTGTGGTACGTCACAGCAGAGATAGCTAGGTATCTTCTGTTATCCTTTATCCGCACTCGATATCTGACCACTACTGCACTGAACTGATACTGAACAGATTGAAACCACCAGTCAAAACATCAGTTATTGCAAAACGCAACTTCTGTAATATGGATACTGCAGCGTTCTGCGATGACATTAAGTCTGCTTGTGCTGGCATGTATGCTGACGCTGACGGTCAGCTAGCGGAGGAATTAACATCAGCTTACAACATCTGTCTATCGGATTGTTTACATACGACGTACGCATCAAGAACAACTCGCCGCATCCGAAGAATGACGCTTAGATCGATGTTGCAAGAGAAAATAAACGAAAACCGGAGAATATGTGGCGAAGAACGAAGTTCGAAGTACACCAACAATTATACGTCACCACCGGCAACGACTGTGCACACTACAAATATATCCGCTAAGAAAACGGAATACTATCGCTGACAGTTACACGCTAATAACAAATACATGTTTCGCGTTCTGAGATCACTCGATGCCCATCAGATATAACATCCTGTATTCTACTCAACGAAGGAAGGGTGTGATACATTTTCACGTTTCTTACATGATCTGATTGAGAAACTACTGACTACCCTACACTGCCACACCACCGTTGACCCAGCTGCATACGAGAAACCTTGTAGTACTGACTCAATCCAAATGTTCGATCCCACTACAAACGCAGAAATCACAACTATTTTGATACTGACAATATGACATGGATGCTTGATTATCTGCCTACTAAGCAACTGAAGGACAATATGGAAAGTACCCTTCATATTATCATATATATTGCAAACGCCTCACCCGATAATGCAGTCATGCCTGTTTTGCTTAAGCACTCAACACAACCGCTCATTAAGCTAACTTTGCCAACTGTCCAAGGTCATTGAGAAACTGATTGCGCGAAGGATCATCGCTCGTATTTCGGTTCAGCGAATGGAGGACTGTTTCCAATCAGCGTACCTAAAAACAATTCTACAGAATATTTTCTATTACGTGTTTTCTGCCATCAAATATCTGTGTAACTATTCGTTTACCGTAGTCCAAACATAAGCGAAGAGGAAAAAAAAATTACAATACGCTAAAGAAATGAGTAAAGGGGAATGTATCATAATGGGAGATTTAACCACGGACACATACAATGGAAATCTCTATAGTATAGGGGGTGAGGACCAACAGTTTCTGTTTTAAATTCAGGATTGCTTCCTTACTCAGCACGTGCTAGCACCGATAATGTATTAGATATAATTTTGTCTTCACAAAATGAATTAGTTGACAATGTCAAAATACATGAACCATTGGGTAAAAGTGATCATAATCAAATACATTTTGACCAGAGAGCATACTAGTTCATTACCAGTTCCAGATGCTAGCTTTCAGGAGGCTAAATAGCACTATTTAGGGCAGTTAATTTAACTCCATAAATGGTAGCTAAGAAAATAAAGGCAGTGTCTGTTCAAGCCAATATCGATTCGGAGATTGCAACTGGCAGAATACAAGGTCCATTCCCATCAGCACCCTTACCCCTGTAATATCGCCCATCGGGTTGGTTCCCAAAACATTCCCTGATCGACTCAAGCTGATACATCACTGGTCGTTCCCCCCCCCACAACATCGGGCAGTGATGGTATCCCTGATGAGTCATCTAGAGTACATTATACAACCACAGATGAAGCGGTAGTCGAGGTTGTTTCTTATGAAACTTTTATTTTTAATTTCAATGGCCAGTATTATGTAGACACCAGTCTTCAGATGGATCTTAAATCTAGCTGTAGAATATTCAGCACTTTAACTGGTTGCACGACGACAGCTGCACATGCCTCATATCCTTCATATGCTTTGATGGTTTTATGATTTTGCCTCCCTCCGAAGATATTTGTGGTTTACAACTAGGTTTTTTTCTTGCTTGATGTACCAGATTAGGAATACATATTTCCAAAGAAAATAAACTATCAAAATGCCATGCACTCAGTGATGAGGCTCTTAATATCGGGCATTCCTCAGACGTCTCGTAAACCTTTCCATAGGGCTCACAAAACCGTACCAACACGTTAGAATGTCTTCAGAAGCACAAACCTGCAAACATGGAAGTTGTTCGTGTCTGCATTAATTGGGAAAGCAACAATTCTCCATCCAAAAATGCTGATATGATGACACTTGTCAGGACACGGTAATCAGGAAATCACGTGTATGCAATTCAATGTGTAGATATATGCCAAAGTACATGGGAAGATGGAAATCTGATGATTTCTGTCATACATTCGGCTGGTTTAAGTACATCGGACTGTGGCTACCACCATCTGCGTTTGTTCCACTTGAGGTTTATATTCAGGGTTAGTCTGGTTGGACTTAATTCGACAAGTAGTAGAATGTCTAGATTTTTATATGCGGTGGGACTTGTCACTAAGACTTGTCTTCATATTCTGTTGACAGACATTAAACAGCCAAGGCCAATTTGACATAACACTCTTTGTTGTTCACTATGTAATGCATACACATTAGTTGCAGTTATATGTACATCATGTGATATAAAACATTGTGTATGAGTCATTATGGATTGATGGCGTTGGATTTATACTTTATTGTTTGCTTCTTTAGGTTGAATGTAGAGGTGACGTTATAAGAGATAAATAGTCTGCCTGTAGAGACGACGCTTAGCTTTATAGAAAAGAACTAGCTTCGGTATGCAGAAATCACGTGTGATTATATTCGCCCCAATATTGGCTGGTTTGGAAATTGGCAGTCGCTATTTCTGTCTTGTCTACGTTCGTAAGGGATCGTGTTTTGCCGGATCAAAATCCCTCCCACCACCCTGTATTTTTTAATATAACTCAATTATCATGTAATTAAACTGTACTTGTTGTTTTGGGTCTTGATGTTACAATGATAAATTGTTAAGGTATTGGAGATAATAATAATCTATACCATGTCATTTGTTCGTAGATGTCGTGTCTTGACAGTTAGCTAGTACATGCCAAACTGTGCTGTTATATTTATGTAACAGGTAAACATGTGTATACTTAACTACATATCAGTTGCTTTTAATTGTTTCTTTCTTGCAAACTGTCTACTCTGATGTATAATCTTTACGCACAGTAAGCTGAGATGGGAATATTTACATGTAAATCAAGATTGTTTCTTCCTTGGCAGTTTCCAGTACTGTTATTACTATGCGTAGTGTTGTGTTCATTCCGAGTATATTATTAAATAGCTTAGATTTGTACTCAGGTTTAGGGCAGTTGGCTCCCGCATTTTGTTGCATTTTTATATTCAGGGTTAGTTGGACTTAATTCGACCAGTAGTAGAACGTCTACGTACACATTAATTACAATTATATGTAAATATTCAACAGAAAAGACGTTTTGTGGAAAAGCGCGCGCACGCACAAGCACACACACACGCGCGCGCGCACACACACACGCACACACACACAAACACACACACACACAATTTGCAGCTGCATGCAGAAGCAGAAGCAATAAACATAATTTGCACAATACCTGTGTAAATATAGGAGCCCCAGTGCGACTGCGCATATCACCAACACTGAGCGAAACACCATCTGTGACACAATGACATGGAGAATAATTGACAAACAATACAAATAATCCAGCCGTGGGGCGATTAATCTACTATGTTAACTAGTTAAGTTAAGCTTGGAGTATCGTCTATTAAGCCAAACTAACTTGTAATTTAAAGGTTGACTAGTGTTCCTTGCCAGCAGGGGGTCTACTTCTAACAGTTTCTGAAACATAAACATGTCAAAACTAAACATCAGCTATGATGTTAGATAACTCCAAATGCATAAAAAAATGTGGAAACACGGCGGACAAAGATAGCATCTGGCGGAAGTTCCAAGTGCCAGTCGAGGGGCCTAAGGGTTGTAGTCGGGTCGCACACAGGTGGATTGTGTCAGTCGTCTGTGGTGACTACAATGGGGAGTTAGCAGCATATGATCTCTTGGAGATGGCAGCTGCACGACTGGGCCACGTCGCAGCAGGAGTGATCGGCAGGTGGGGTATGGCCACGGCCGACGAAGGCTGCATGAGGAAGCTGCTGTAGCTGGTATCTGTGATGCGAGTTCGTTGGTACGGAAACCGCATAGAAGGCGGTTGACGTTCCGGGGCAATTTCTGCGATGACCAGGAGCGCCACTATGACAGGATGCGATTCCAAAGTCGATGACAGGCCACATCAAGGAATGCCGCACGCACGAGGTACACATAAGGATTCAGATCATGCACTATTGGTGACCACGCTGATAGTGGGACTGTGCCAAAGCAGGCCGCTACAGTGCCCTCAGCGTATCACCCGTGTACTCCGTTACCAAGAGACTGCATCTGAGGTCACGCAAAGCATTAGCAGCAGCGGTGGCAGAGACAGAGGCTGACTGGGCTGATGTGGACACAAATGAGCTGTGGAGAAGGACTGCTCTGTGCATTGTAGGGATTGGTGAAGCAACAATGATGAGCGCAGACGGCAGAAAGCCTTGGACAGACTGGGTGGCAAGTATCCGACAGTGTGTTATGTGAATACAGCCCCACCATCTGATGATGAGGTCATGGACGCAGTAAAAGCTACTCGCCACAACAGGGCCGAACTCGCCGCTGGCCACTCGGATTCTAAACACGATCGTGCGGGGTGTGTGGTCCGGAGAAAATTCACCGATCTCGTAGCTAGAGGCTGCGCTCTGCCTCCTCTACAAGGACAAGGGCAGTAACGCCGACCCCAACTCATTTAGGGGCATCTCGCTGCTGTCGGGCGGGGATAAGGCGCTCATCCTCTTGGTCCTGCGAAAAGTGGCCGAACATTTGTACCAGCAGGTGCAGCCGCAACAGAATGGCTTCGTGCATGGCAAGTCATGCCGGGGTGCAGTCTGGCAGCTGTGGCAGCGGGTACAGCAGACCTTGGCTGCCAAGTCCACACTACTGTGAAATCTCGACCCAATCCACTGGACCACAGCATGGCGGGCACTGGAGAGCCAAGGTAGGCCACGACAGATATTCGAGGTGATCAAGTGACTGTATGACACCTTAACAGTATCTCTCAGACTATATGCAGAGGGCCTCATGTCCCCAACATTCCGACAGATCAGAGGCGTGAGACGGGACTGTTCATTGAGCCCAGCGGTGTTCGTCCTGATGTTAGACCGGGCAATGCGAGCATACGTCGTAGCGTGCTAGCGACTGGGACTTGAGGCAGATGCTTGTTGGCTGGGATATGCAGACGACCTAGTCATCATGTCCACCGGTGAACATGGGACGCAGGAGGCACTAATGCAATTACAGGCACTTTCGTAGGTCTGCAAATGAATGTTGCCAAGACCAAGTACATGGGAGTGAGTGGAAAACTAGCTGCAGTGGTACAGAGGGCCGAGGCGCAGCGTGAACGAGTTACACACACACACACACACACACACACACACACACACACACACACACACACACACACACACACACACACACACACACACACACACACACACACACACACACACACACACACACACACACACACACACACACACACACACACACACACACACACACACACACACACACACACACACACACACACACACACACACACACACACACACACACACACACACACACACACACACACACACACACACACACACACACACACACACACACACACACACATACACACATATATATTATGCATAAACTTATGTTATACATATATTAGGAGACATATTTTGATAACAATTAGTCAGAGGCAGTATTTTAACGTAAGTTAATCCCGGATTTCGGCAGGGATGTCTGCAAGCGATAATAGGGTTGAATGAAGGTAGCATAAATAATTTTCAGAAAGAGTGGAATATTGATTAGAAAAGTATTACTATTACACATATATTATACATAAACGTGTTATAGACATATTGGTAAAGGCCACCAGGCATATGATATGCGGGAGTTGTAGCAACTGGGTTGACTTCGTCAAGTCCGTGTTTGAGAAGTTCTGGACTGAGGTTCAGGCCGATAGTTTTAGATTTTATTTATTTTTAGTTTGTGCGAAGATGAAGGAAATAAGGTGGAGATGGAACAGCTGAGGCAGCTTGTTGTGACAATTGTGGGAAGGGAAGAGGTGGGTTGTGCCAGTGGTTCCGGTGGGAGACAGTGGATAATAAAGTGGTGGAAGACGATGATAGATATGATAGGGAGAGCTCACATCAGCCTGGAAGTAGGCTGAGAGGAGGTAGGGTGATGGGACATAAGGAGACGGGACGGTAGGAAACGGGACAGAGTTAAAAGTGAGGGAAGACGACGGGAGCGAAGGAGAATGGAGCGAAGGAGAGGGGAGGGAAAGATAAGTGAGGGAAGGCGATGGGAGCGAGGGAGACGGGAGGGAAGGAGAAGGGAGCAAAGGGGAAGGAATGGGCGGATAAGGGAGGGAAGGCGACAGGAGCGAAGGAGATGAGAGCAAAATACACCAAAGGGAAGGCGAAGTGAGCGAAGGCGACGGGAGTGAACGAGACGGGAGGGAAGGTGATGGGAGCAAGAGAGATGGGAGGGAAGGAAACTGGAGAGATGGCGACGGGAGTGAAGGAGACGGGAGGGAAGGAGAAGGGAGTGAAGGGGAAGGAAGGGTAGGAGAAGGCAGCGAAGGCGACGGGAGTGAAAGAGACGGGAGGGAAGCTGGTGGTAACGAAGGAGACGGGAGGGAATGCGTCAGGAGTGAAGGCAATAAGAGTGCAAGTTAGCCAAGAGCCGGAGGGAAAGTTGACATGTCGATGGTGTTTGTGGGGGACTCGATAGTTAGGAAGACCGACAAAGCATTAAGCAAGGGGACAATGTGGTGGTTTATTTCCCAAGGGCCAAAATAGAGGCTGTAACAGAGAGGGTGGATAGAATCATGGGTCCGGGCAAGGGAGGATCTTTTTCAGTAAACGTAGGAACGAATAATGTAGAGATGGAGAGAACAACTGCAAATAGGAAATACAGACAGTTAAAGGATACGTTATTTGATCAGATAATACTGTCATGGATTTTACCAGTAATGGGACACAGCGGTCAGAGATATTGGAATTGTTGGAGGATGGCAATTAACATGCTAGTCCAGCAGGAACAGGAAGAGGACATATTTATTCTTCCCAAAAACAACAAAACAGAGTATTCAAACACCATACAATATATTACATCTATGTCGACATAAGAAAACGAAGTGGTAAGAATATAGAGTACGGTCTGAAAATAAAAGATAATGTCATATAAGGGACGGGAGACTCCTACTAAGACTAAACATTAATCGCTAACGTAGGAGCCACCCTGTCAATTAATTTCACCCGTTATTAAGATAAAAAAAAAATATATATATATATATATATAAATAAAAAAAATTATAAAAATATATATAAAAAAATTACCTATAATTATTAATGCATAATTACTGGGTGAACAAAATTAATATAGATATTAATATAGATATGCCGGTATATTACAAATGCCAATTATATTCCTACAACCAAATATACAAACAGTGATTTTTTTTAACCAAGGAGGAACGGATACATAGTCAGTCATGTTGACATATATAACAATTTTGGTTTGCACATTGTTCAATGTATGTATTCAGATAATAAAGTTTGATATAATTTGAGAAACCGTGTAAACTGTGAGTGGTGACCTTGTCTTTTAATAAATCAGGTGCATTATGTATGGTTTGTGGCAAACTATACCTAAGACTTCGTTTAGCAAACTCGTGGTGTACCCTGATCGTATGTATATTATATTGACCACGTGTATTAAAGTTGTGAATACTATTGTTTTGATCAAGTGGTAAGTTTTGCAGGTAGACAGGTAGTTTATTGTTTGAAAATGTATGATATAATGTTAGTTCCTGCAATTTTAGAATGTGCTCTGCTTTTAGTAAATTAAGACTTTTGAACAGTGGATCGGTATGAGCATTATATTTGCTTAAACATATAATTCGGACGGCTTTCTTTTGAAGTTTTTTATTCTATCACATCGATAGCCCCAGGCCGTTAAGCCATAGTTTAGATGTGACAATATCAAAGTGTTATACAACATAATCTTTATATTAAGAGGCAACAATCGTTTGAATTTATTTAGGATACCTATAATTCTGGAGCACCTATTTGAAATTTTGTTGACGTGGCTTTGCCAGTTTAATTGTTCATTAAAACTTATCCCTAGGAAATTATACTCATCTACTCTATCAATGTATGTATTATCTATTTTTATATTTAGTGGATTTATCATATTAATTCTTCTAGCCGTTTTGAAGATCATATATTTAGATTTATTTACATTTAGAGATAATTTGTTTAATTTAAGCCACTCATTAATTTTGTCCAGTTCTGTGTTGATTAAGAATTCTACATTTTCATTTTTGCCATATTGTGCGAAAGAATCTAAGGTACTTGAAAGTGTCGTGTCATCGGCGTACATAATAAAGTGGAATTTTGGACTGGATTGGACAAAGTCATTTATGTAAATTATAAATAACAAAGGGCCTAGAATTGATCCTTGAGGTACGCCTGTGGAGATACTAAGCCTATCTGATTGGGCGTCTTCAAATTCAACGTACTGTTTTCTATTTGTTAAATAATTTTTGAACAGGTCTAAAGCTACTCCTTCCACGCCATAAAACTTTAGCTTATCAATTAATATTGAGTGATCCAGAGTGTCAAAAGCTTTTGACAGGTCCAAGTAAATATTTATAGGTATTTCCTTATTATCCATACATGTCAATATCCTGTCAATTAATTCAAGAGCGGCAAATTCCGTAGAATGTTCCTTTCTAAATCCATATTGATTATCGTATATAAGTTTATGTCTTTTTAAGAAAGAATTTAGCTGGTCATAAATAATTGTTTCGATTACTTTTGAAATTGCAGGTAATATTGATATTGGCCTGTAGTTGCAGAATAGGGTTTCGTCCCCTTTTTTGTAAATTGGTATTACTTTGGCAGTTTTTAGTTTATCGGGGAAGACACCCGTAGTTAATATTTGATTTGTGATTAAAGTTAAAGATTTTGACAAAACAGGTTTAATTAACTTTAGAAGCCTTGAAGAAATACCGTCAAATCCGCAACTTGCTTTTGTGTGCATATCATCTATTGTTTTAGATATTGTTTCTTCATTAATAAGTTAAAAATTAAATACATTGTTATGGTTTCCATTAAGATAATATCTGAAAGTTTTATTTGTGGAATTTTGTATTTGGTTGGCTAAATTTGGGCCAATATTGGTAAAATATGAATTAAACGTGTTTGCAATTGCCGTTTTATCTGCTATAATATTTTCGTTATAAATAAAGGAATTGGGGAACGTTTTCTTTTTGTTTGTTCTAGAAAGAATACCATTAATTGTTTCCCATGTTTTTTTAATGTTATTTTTGAATTTGTTGAAACATGATTCGTAATGTATGCGTTTAGCAGTACGTATGCTTTGTTTTAAGGATAGTATTATAGGTAGTCAGGTTGATCCGAATTGCAAAGTATTTTGGTGATTCTGGTCGAGTAGTTTTTAGCGTCTTATATAATTTATCTCTGTATCGAATGGATTTGAGCAGACCTAACGTAATCCAGGCGGATTTCTTATGTTTGTATTTTTTTAATTTAACTGTTTTATATGGCATATGTTTATTTTTTGCACATTGCATTTCGTCATGTAGGATATCATAATTCATATTTGGGTTTGCATTAGGAGATTGGTCGAGTTTATTGTAAACATTTGATGAGATAACCTCATGTATAAAATCAGAAATCAAAGTTCTGTACAGTAATTTTTATATATCTTGGTAAAGGTTTTGTGTGGGAAACTGTATTTAGAAAAGTGAAATATGGTTGGTGGTCTGATAATTGTTTAGTTAAAATGCCTGATTTAGGCTTCATTGTAGATTTAGTTAATTTGCAAAATAAATTATCAATTAGGGTTCCATTATTTTTGGAGAGCCTAGTAGGAAGTGTGATGTGGGGGTAAAAGCTATATGATATTAAAGTATCAAAAAATTCCGGGAATACTTCTTTTTCATTTATTTTCAAAAGATTTATATTGAAGTCACCTGCAATAATAAGATCTGAGTTTGTTCTGTCAAATGATGAAGTGATAGGTGTGAATTCGGGAAGGAATTGTTTATAATTTTCGTTAAGGTCTCTTGGGGGCATGTAAATGTTACCAATTGTTATATCTTTAGATAGCCCACCACCAGTTACTTTAATAAATTGACCTTCCCAATTGTCATACTGATTAAGAGACAAAATTACTTTGTAGTTAAATGTTTTGCTTAAATACATGACCAGACCACCTTTATAACTACATGATTTGCCTTGTTTAATGCACTGATATCCGTCAAGTTGTAAATGACCCATAGCATCATTCTCGGAAACCCAGCATTCCTGAAAACATATTAAGCTAAATTTAAAGTTTATCCGGTTAAGTTCCTCTAAGAAAGCTTCAATTTCGCTGAATTTTGCATTAATAGATTCTATATTTGAACTTAGTATACTAAACCGTTCGTTATTTCTTTCTGCTAGTAATTTAAAGTTGTCAAGATCATAATAGGAGGAATGAAGTATTGGTTGAAAATCGTCATCAGTTGCCTCATTTAGCTGTAATATATTAAATAAAGAATTTACGTTTGCACCTCCTTGAAACCGGAGAAATGAATCGTTATCTAACACTCTTTAAATGAATAATTATGGTTGAAAAATATGCAGTAATAATCGACTGTCTTCTGTAAACGAAGTCTTATTTTCCCATAGTGATCCGAAGTTGGCATTCTCCATTCTGTGTAGCAAGTTACTATATCAGTCATCATATATGTCTGTGCCACAATAAGAGTAAAAAAAGAAGAAATATATAGAAAAAACAAAAACATTATAAATGAGACGTATCATGACCGGACGTATCCGGGCCGGTCTTCCCATTGGTATGATATCATGAGAACACTGCAATTAATTATTTTGCATTACAAGTTATGTTATCCCATAGATACATGTGAAAATAAATATGCAGTACCAGTGGGAAAAAAAAACAAAAAACCTGCAAATGAGTTTGCATAATTCCCATCGCACGAAAAATCAAATGCATTATTTAATACAGGAGATACCTGCGGAATAAGTATTAATTAGCCACTTAGTCAGTAATGATGGTAATAGTATTACTTAACAATGGACTGCGCGAATACGCTGCATCAAGTTCGACGTAACTCACAAATGGTGCATGAAAGAATATCTTTACAAATTATCCAAGTCTTTGGTCTCGTGGACTTCTTTGATCACTCCATTGATTGTTTTTATCAGTACTCTTCCGGAATAAGTCCAGCAGTCAGCGATTGTTTTTTTCCGCTTCAACAGTCTGGTCTTATAGGCCAACGATGCTCGCTTTGTGGTCAAGTCTTCATTTATGAAGATAGCCTTGTGTTTGTCAATGCTGTTGTGCCGCTTCAGTTGAGCGCGCACTTTGAAAACCTCGTCCCGGGTCGCCTCATTCCGGAATCGCACAATTATTGCGCGCTTCCTAGGACGACCGTTCTCGTCTTTCTTGGGGCCCAGGCGGTGGCTACGCTCCAGATGCGCAACAGTCAGCTGCATCCCCATTTTTTCATTTACTGTATGTAGCACGAGTTCATTTGTCGTTTCACTCTCTGTCTCGGGAATGCCCTGGAAGCGGAGGTTGGGACGACGAGAGTACTGTTCTCGCTTGTCCGCCTCCGCCTCCAAAACGTCCAGCCTCTCTTCTAAGGCGTTAATTCGTTTGTCTTTCATGTGCAGCAATTGTTTCATATTAGACATCTGGTGCCCCATGACTGCAGCCATTGTCTTAATCAGTAGCAGCGCAATGTGTTCCATCACGTCAAGAACAAGAGTATCGGGCTCAACGACACTGGTAGACTTGCCGCGTGTCCGATCGATCTTCGTCGGCTTTGCATTGCCCCGCAACAGCTTTAATTGTTCTATTTCAGCCGTGAAGTGTGTCTGTATTATGTCACTTATCGCGTCGTCCGACATGGTGGAAGAGGTGCGACAAACGATAAGAACAAAACTAACAGTGTGTGATGTCTGGCGCTCAGTGAAGCCTGACTGGAATCTAGGCGTGGCGTGAGCGACAATGCAGTATTTTAAGGGTCCTTTAAAATGTTCCTCCTTTTATTACCGCCAATGCTTATCGCACAAACATCTAAATTGGCCGATCTCACAAATTACAGCATCACTTTCACAATGACCCTCAATTCAGACTCCCATACCTCCCGCTTCCGACACACCAGCTAGAGAAGACCGGCACCGCTCGTCAACCTGTCAGCCGACCATGACACGACCCATAACAGCAGCTATGTAGGAAAGAGGAAGTTGGATTTGTGGATTTATGGGGATGTTTTGTTGGGATGACTGATATGTACATGAGGGAAGGGCTTCATCTAAGTGGAAAGGGTGCAGCAGTGTTTGTGGATGAACTCTCAGCAGCAGTAGATAGTGGCATGGGTAGCATAACAAATATTTTTGGTAGCAAACATTGTTTAAACTAGAAGCGCAAGGGGGAGGGTTACTTAGATGTTCTACAAACAGGACAAGAGGCCACACAAACCAGCAACAAAATGTCCGGGAAACATTTCTGAAGCTGGTTGTAAATGCGTGTGTTTAAATGCAAGGAGCACACTAAATAATAAAAACGAACTAAATATTATGGTAGAAGGTACTGACCCTGATTTAATTGGTATAACTGAATTATGGGCCAATAAAGGACAATTAGGAATGACAGCTTACGCAATTTTTAGGAGAGATCGGATTGAAAGAAGGGGAGGGGGAGTTATTTTATGTATTAAATAATCTATTCAGGCCTACGAAATAAAATTAGAAAGGGAAGCAGATTGCGATGTAGCTGTTTCGTGCGATACATTTTCAGGAAATTCAGCATTAACTATTGGATTAGTTTACCGAAGTCCAAACATAAACAAAGAGGATAACACAAAAATCCTAGACGCTATAAAGGAAGTGAGTAAAGGGAATGTATCATAATGGGAGATTTTAGCCATGGACACATACAATGGAAATTTCTAGAGTGTACAGGGGGTTGAGGACTAACAGGTTCTATTTTTAATTCAGGATAGCTTCCTTACTCAGCACGTGCTAGAACCAACAAGCGCAGAGAATGTAGTATATATAGTTCTGTTTTCACAAAATGAATTAGTGTATAATGTCTAAATACCTGAACCATTGGGTAAGAGTGATCATAATCAAATAGATGTTGACATCAAAGTAAAATCAGAAAGTAAAAACAAAACAAAAAACACAGGAGAAACTTCCACAAAGGTAAATATAAAAATATGAGAAAATACTTAACAAAGCTAGATTGGAATAACATGATGAGGAAAAAGACTGAAAGCTGGAACATTCTAAAGTTGTTCCCTTGAAAAGGAAACAAGGAAAAAGGTTTAGAAAGAAATACTTGTCAAAAGAAGCTATTAGAAAAATAGTGTATAAGCAAACTATGTGGAGAGTTTATAGGCATATCAGAAAGGACGAAGACTACACAAATTACAAAGAGGCACTTAATGCTGCTACAACTGAGGTTAGACAGTCTAAAAGAAACTATGAGCAAAAATTGTAACATAAAAAATTACAGCAAATATTTTATGCATATGTCAGGAGTAAACAACACACACAAGACAAGGTTGAATATGGCAGATCTTTCACCGTGGCTGCTGTGAAAATGAGAGACTGTTTAGTGAAAAATGTATTCAAATCTTCGGCTCGGCTAACAACCCTAATAAATAGTGGTTACTATTTCAAAGGAATTAAGCATATGTTTATTTACAACAATTTAGCTAACTTGAACCTATATTAGTGTATTGAAATAAAACTGTTCTCGCCAAAGTATCTAAATAAAAAATGGCATCCGGATGCACGGAAAAAGTACTGCACTAGACATTTCTCTCTGTAATCCCCACACAGTTGTAGACCGTCTATGAACAGTAAACAGCTTATACATCCATTAAACCTGACCAACATTAACACCTTGCATCCCTCATTTAACAAAACCAACATGTGGTAGAATTTAGCTTGCCTCACCAGCGTAACATAAATGACAGTTTTTTAAGAGTGGATATTTTGTATAAAGGTTTTGACCAATTTGGAAATAAGTTAACTTACGTGGTATACAATGTAATGTATTTAAATAATGTATATATCTAAAATAATTCTAAGACCTGTACATTGAAAACATCATATTAAATAACATATGCACATTATTATTTAAAAAACACGTATTACACATGCGTTCAATATGAGCCGCGCAATACAGGTGTGCAATACAGGGTGTTAAATTGAACGCCCTTAATACGGACATAACTAGTTATCCTTGCCAAGACGCTGCCATCGCGTACGAAATGTTGTGTGAGATGACGAAGTCAAGCCGCCCGACTTAACTGTCGTCGGATTCACGGGTATCCATACTTTCTATGCCGCAAAGATAAACTACATATGTTTTAAACGTATTGTCGGTCAGTTTTCTTCCCTTTCCTCCGCGGCAATTTAGTGATCCCCAACCATACGCAGTTTCGCGGTTCCACGTTACCATTCTCCACTGCGCACGTTCGATGACGACGAAACTATTGTCTACGTCAACGCGCACAAAACAACAGACGAAAATTGTATTGTTTTCCCAACCGGCATGTTTTCAGATATACGCCTCCCCCTCTTATCTTCTTCAGGGCCGTACGCAGTGGTCCAGGAGGCATTTCTTACAGATGTCGATGTATGTTAATTGTCCGTCTTCTTTGCGCTCGCCAGGTCAATATGTATAACTGAATTTGTACTCACTCGACCAGTGAGTACATAGAGTACTACAGAAGTGTAGTCAATGCATTGTTGTCCAAGTTCGAAGCGATTTTAATCGTGTAATCACGCACAATAACAATTAAATAACAGTGAAGATAGATATCAGTGTAAACCGTAAAGAAAAGTAGTGAATGTAAACATCAATTAGACACTTAATGTCTAGAAGATTAAAACGAAACATGGTTAAATATGACAGGTAATTTTGAAGCCTAATGCTAAAGCAGGTATGACCCGCCCGGACCACCCTTACTGACAATTTGGATGCCTAAAAATGTAGCTTGTGCCCCCTTGCAATCCCTCCTCAGGGGTATTTATACTCCCAGTTTTCCAAAATCAGACGCCGTCACTAGAGGCGCTGTGATTGTTTAAATACCCAAAACGCTTTTTTATTGATCAACTTGTTAAATCCACCAACCCTCTCAACCGCTGTACAATGACGTCTGCCAGTCTTCCTTGCCCAGTTTGCAAGTTAAATTTTTGAACTCTTGGAGCTGGGCCAAATCCTGGGTTTCCAGGGCTCCTTCTCGGTTCCCCAATTACGTTGACCTCCGGGTCAGAGCAATTTAGCAAATGTCAGGATTTAAAGGGAGGGTTGAAGCGTCTAAACATTACCGTCAATCTTCGGCACCAGATGGATTTTGTCCATACCCACTTGTGTGGTTTAACTATAAACTTTTCGAAACCTGCTTTTTTCTGTTGCTAATCTAGGCTTAATACATCGATTAAACCTCTTAATGACTTACTAAACATTAGCTATTAAAACATTATTAAATCAAACTGGCATATACTTTACAATGTGACGTCGGTACTAGTTTTCAACATTGCTACGACGTTGAAACCCGACATTGATACATCGTTGAAATCTGAAGTAGATACAACATTGAAATCTTACGTAGATAGAACTTTCAAATCCAACTACTTTCCGACATTGCCACAACGTGGATACCTGACGTAGAAGCAACGTGCTGACAACGTCATTTTGCCTGTTGGATTGAAACTGAATGACAACCAACGAATGCAACGACATAGAACACTGTACCCAACATTTAGGTAAATTTAAGGCGTGTGAAATAAACATATAATGGTACCCTTGCGTTATGCACCCCCTGCAGGCCCGCCCTCAATGCTACAGGGCGGAGTAGCACACGTAGCCGGACGCTGCTAACGTCTCGTACGATTAGCATCGATGTACTTCAAAAATGTACCATTTAATTTAACTGTTTTTCCAGGTCATAGCAGCACATAGAATGTCACAAATTATAAAATAATCAATAGCTATTGACTTACCTAACTCGTTAGTGAAAACAGCTCAATTCAGCTGAGAAAACAAAACTCGCGCTACGTCATGTCTGGACAGAGTATAAACAAGACAACCAAACGAGGCGTCGCGGATGCCGGTAGGAATCTTATGCGTGGTCTTCTGACCCCTGGCGTGCGACCTCGTAAACGTATAAAACACGCGCCGGCGAAGAAAGGAGTCACTTTAGCAAAGAGACAACGCAAGAGACAGACGTCCGCGAAACGCGAAGCCGACATATTCGATAACGACGATGGCTTTCGTACGTAGACAGTCGTTCGAAGGGGTCAAAAACGAACTGGATCTCTTTACCGTACCCCCCACTCAGACCAGCATCATCGACAGTCCCGTATTGGAATATCAGCCCATGTCCTCTCTGAACTCGGGTGGACCGATAGAATTCCTCATACCCAGATCGGGCGACGATTACCTGGATCTCGTCAACACGATGCTGCAAGTGCAGGCGAAGGTGACACGAGCCAACGGGGACGATATCGACTTGGCCGACCCCGTGGGACCGGTGAATAACTGGCTGCATGCGCTGTTCAGTCAAGTCGACGTCTATCAGAACGGCACGCTCGTGACCCCTTCGACCAACACGTATGCGTATCGCGCCTACATAGAGACGCTGCTGAGCTACGGTCCCGATGCCAAGGACTCGCAACTGACGAGTCAGCTGTGGCACAAGGACACGGCCACTCGCATGGACGCCGTCGAGATAGCCGACGGACCGGCGGCTAACGAAGGGTTCGTGGCTCGACGAGAGAACATCGTAAGGAGTCGCATGGTCGATATGATGGGCCGTCTCCACGTGGATCTCTTTCTGCAGAATAAATTCCTCATCAACGGCGTCGATGTCAAGATACGACTGGTGCGTAGTAAGCCTGGGTTTGCACTGATGGCTGGTGGGATCAACCCCGATTACAAAATACAAATAGTCAATGCCGCCTTGTATGCAAAGAAGGCCACCCTGAATCCGACCGTGCAGATGGCACACATCAAGGCGCTGGATCCGATGCGATACGTCGAGCGCAAGGTGTACTCCATTTCTGCTGGCACTCGGTCGCACACGTACGAGAACCTGTTCCTCAGTACCCTGCCAAAACGTCTGGTGCTGTGCTGCATCGATAACGATGCATATAACGGTGCGTACGACAAGAATCCGTTTCACGCCAAGAACAACGTCATCAACTTTCACGCGGTGTACGTGGACGGACGACAGATACCCTCCAAACCTGTATAGCCTAATTTCGCAGACGACCTCTTCGTCAGGAGCTACATGAGTCTGTTCTCCTCGACCGGCAAGATGTGGCAGGACGAGGGGAACGGACTGACTCGCAGCGACTACCGACACGGCTACACCTTCTTCAGTTTCGACCTGACCCCCGACCAGTGCGACGGTCCCTGCTTCCATCTGGTACAAAAGGGCAACCTGCGCATAGAACTGCATTTCCGCAACGCGCTGCTGAACACCGTGAACATCGTCGTCTACGCCGAGCTCGAGTCCGTGCTGGAAATAGACAAGAACCATCATCTACGACTACTGCTGAGATGGACACCCTGCAGATAGCTAGACTACTGGCGATGGACCCGCGCGCCAGATCGATATTTCGCGGCGTCGTACCCAAAGACGGACTGCCCACGACGATAGACGACGCTCTGCCCGCGGCCTTCGTGTGCAACACCGACGAAAATGTTTATATATTCCAATTATAACCTGGTGATTTGAGTTTCGAATTTTATTTTAAACTGACTCATAATATTTAAGTGATGAACTATCCTCGGTACTGCGAAGGCGGTAGATCTCTCCAACAATTGAAGCAGAACCTTTATCATTGGACTGAATAAAAATGGACTCGAATTCACCATCTACAAAAATGCCAAGATCATCACGAATATTATACTGAATATCCTCATATATATATATATATATATATATATATATATATATATATATATATATATATATATATATATATATATATATATATATATATATATATATATATATATATATATATAGCAACATCACCTTTAGATTTTGCTTTCCAGTGTTTATAGATCATATTATAATTGGGCAGTTTATACAGATAAGCAGTATTATCATTTAAGAAGGTTTCACATAGTAGGATATAATCAATATCAACATGTGCTTCCGATAAATGAGATAAAAGGTTCTTAAGGTTATTAAATTTTGCTGCCAGTCCTTGAATATTAAGATGAAAAACTCTACAATGAAAGTTAATATTTCAGAAGTTATGAAAAAGTATATCATGAACGTCATGATAATTACTATTTATATTGGCTAAGTTAAGAGGATTTATATCGTCATCTTTATTCGAGGCATACAAGTCAAACAAATTTCTTAGATGTTGTTCCGAATAATTACTTGGAACAGAATCCATCATTTCACGACTCATTTTTACTGGTAGTAAACTGCCAAATTATATTCCACAATAAGGTGAAAACAAATTCAGATGAAGTAGCACCATACTCAAAGTGTTCACATTTAACTGAGCAAACCGTGGAAGCCTTATATCAATCTGACATCTAATACATATTGATACACAACAAGCAGTTCTATATCGAAATAGCAGATAACCATTAATGCAGTTTAGAGGATGTGTGTGTGTGTATATATATATATATATATATATATATATATATATATATATATATATATATATATATATATATATATATATATATATATACATATACATATACATATATATATATATATATATATATATATATATATATATATATATATATATATATATATATATATATACATATACATATACATATACATATACATATATACATATATATATATATATATATATATATATATATATATATATATATATATATATATATATATATATATATATATATATATATATATATATACAGTAATAATAATGAAAATAATGATCTGCCATTGAATGCCGATCTTCATATTATGACTTTGAAAATTCTTATTCAGTAGCTAAAAACAATAATAAACATTTAAGTATTCTAAGTTCTAGCAAATAATCAATCAATGCAAAGTTTAGTGAACTCGATACATTTGTAAATTACTTATTTTCCTTACATTTCAAATTTAGCATAATATGTCTCCAAGAGAGCTGGTTATCTGATACGGATGACTTATCATTAATACAATTAAATGGATACGACTATTATTATCCCAAGGAAAAAGCTGCAGCAATAAAGGTGGATTAATAATATATATAAATCTACAAATTAATTATGAATTAAATATGAAATTAAACACGTATAAACATTGTGAGGGGCAAATAATACAAGTAAATGGAGGAGGCTTATCACAGACGATCACTACAAGAAATATATACCGACCTCCAAGGCTATAAAATTAAAAATATAATGAATGTCCAAATGAATTTACAACAGTCATATAATATATGCAAAATCGTCAAAAAATAATCTTATTCTACCAGGGGATTATAATGTAAATATGCTAAAAATAAACGAGCAAGAACATTGTAGCAGGTTCTTTGACTAGTTAACTTCATTTAGTATATTCCCCCAAATCATTACAACCTGTAATAGCTCACTAATTGATAATTTATTTTGTAATTTAACAAAATATATAGTATAGAGTACAACATGACTATTATTTAAAACATTTTCTGATCATCAACCGTATTTCATAATTATGGATACTACTCTGAAAAAACAACATCCTACAAAATTCATAGAAATTAATATTTAAAACAAAAAGGCAATGTTAAAAGTCAAATAAAATATATGAGAAACTAGACATAAGTCAAACGGCTGACACAAACCGTAACTATAACATTATCCTAGATGAAATCAATCAAGCTAAAATAAATATATGATGAGTAAATTAGTGAAATTTAATAAATATAAACATATAAAGTCTACATGGATAACTCAAGCCTCAATACGACACAGATATAAACTTTACAAACAAATAAAATTAACAAATCCAGATTCTCCAGAACATGAAATTTTACTGATTAATATAAGAACATAAATTTTATAATGAAAAGGAGCTTTCGTATAGCAAGGCAATAATATTTTGAAACACGTTTTACTCAGTTCAAATTTGACATAAAAATACTTGATAAACTATAAATGAAATCCTGTCTAAAGGCAAAACTAATAAATCATGTCCTACATATTTTAAATAATCAAATTCTATTATGACAGATAATGCATTTTTTTTACTAATATAGGGAATCATCTGGCAAACACTATTAATACAAAGGCTTCCATGATCATTCGTATTATTTAAATAAAAAAGTAAACTCTGTTTTTACATATGACAAAATTGAAGAATATACTGTAAGGAAAATAATAAATAATCTACCCAACAAAATTAGTTATGGATTTGAAGGTTTTTCCACCAAACTACTGAAATTAATTAAACCTGCAATAACTAAATCTTTAACATTATTAACAAATCAAGTATTAACCACAGGAGTATTCCTTGATAAATAAAAAATTGCTAAGATTAGTCCAATTTATAAAAAAACGAGCCAACAATATTTAATAATTATTGACCCATATCTCTTCTATCAGCTATCTTAAACGTATTGAAAAAATATAATTTTTTTTCAATTGTCAACTTATTTAAAAGACTCCAAACTTTTCTTTGACCATCAATATGGTTTTCAACCCAATCATTCAACGGAATATCAATGATTTTGCACAAGCCAGTGAAATGTTTAAATTCATAATTTATGCAGATGACACAATCTTATCAAGTACTTTAAATACTTTTAATGATAACATACAAAATGACAATTTAGAATCTTTAATAAATGATGAACTTTTAAAAATAAAGAAACGGCTAAAAATAAATAAATTATCATTAAACATTGCAAAATCTAAATATATGACATTCCAGAGGACAAATAAACATATACAGACGCTTACTCTGAAGTTATGTAATATAAATATTGAACAAGTTAAGTAATTTAATTTCTTAGGTTTAATTATTGGTACAAATCCGAACTGGAAAATAAATACTGAAAAAATTTCAAACGTATGTTCTAAAAAATATTGGTATTTTAAATTAATTAAAACGTGTTATCACAACAAATTAAAATGTTATTATATAATTCATTAATTGTACCACACATTAATTATTGCATCATGGCTTGGTGTTTTCAAACAAATATAATAATAAAACTACAAAAGAAAGCATTGATAATTATTCCCTTAAGTAACTATAATTCCCACACAGAACCACTCCATAAAAAAAATCAGCATGTTAACAGTAGATGACATTCTTAAATTACAACAATTAAAATTTTATTATAAATAGATGCATAACAATTTACCAGTTGATTTACAAAACTATGACATACATAATGATGATACACGAATCAAGAATTAAGTATGCAACATTAAAAAATACAACCATCTGTCACTCTTATACTAAAAGGCGCCTAAACTGCAAACACACATAATCAAGCGAGAATAGTAACACACGAACACGCACATGCACACGAACAAGCACATGCACGCGCACACTCATACACACACAATCAGAGATGATATGATTGCTATGGTGTTTTTTGCCCTCTTTTTTTCTTCTTATCTTCTTAGACAAATTATATATATTTGACCAACTGATTTAGTTTAATTTTATTTTGCAAGGTGGTTAATCGATAGCGACTATCAAAGCCTTAGAGGAGTCTCCCTGTCCTATTTGTTTATTTACCTTAATATATATATATATATATATATATATATATATATATATATATATATATATATATATATATATATATATATACCATGTTTACTTACAACCATATACACCTGTATTATCTAAAATTATAATTTAACATGGACATATATTTGTATTATGTGAAATGTGTGTTGTGTCAAATAAAAACATTTCTTCTTCTTCTTCTTCTTCTTCTTGTTTGATACGATCTAACACTCCAGCCTGCATGACTTGTTTTACCAGAGTGTCTTTGAAAGGTTGATTGTCCATCAGTTTTGTCACAATTACCTGTGTGACAGTATCCATAATGTACTGCATTATACTGTCATCGTGTTCAAAGAGTGTCTGAATAGCAGATCTTATGTCGCCTTCTTCTATGCCCAGTGGCAGTGCATACGACGGGCATTCGCCTTATTTTTGTTGCGTGTCGGCTTTTTCCTTCCGTCTTGCTTCTTCCTGACACCATGCTACTGGAGAGGTTATGTGAACAAGTCCTCAATGGTAAGTATTGTCTTAAGCTGTGGCGGATTATAGCCCAACACTTTGAGAGCAGATTTCCAACGATGTTAGCACGCCGCCATCTTGGGTGTTACCGGGTAGTAAGAAGCGGCCAGTGGTATGTCGCGGGAAAGCGACTACTAAATTGCATTTGCATGATTTGAGCATTGCGAGAAGGCGACTACTACTGGAAATGCAACTGTACGTTTGAACATCCCGAGAAGTCGACTACTGAAATAGTATTTGCACTGTGTGAATATTGCCCGAGCGTCTGCGTAAGTATTATTTTTGTTTGACGTTTCTAGTCAATAAATCATGTGAGTGTGTGTATAAGAGTGAAAGAAACCGGTCTAATAGGAATGTTGCTGCAACTGTGGTTCATAATATCACTAACTCTTGTTAAACAAAGCCGATGTGTGCTACTATAGGATACAAGTGATTCTTACTGTGTTTGCAAGGTGGATGATGCAGTGCTTGCTAGTTTCTTGTTTGCTATAGTGAGGGTAGCAGTCAGAAGAAAAGGGCGGCACATAGGGTTCTCTATAGGCATCATCAGTCATTGTATACTCGTTTTGTATACTTATTACACGTTGTTTGTTAATTTATTTTATTGTTCTTGCAGCAGTTGGGTAAAATTATATCAGGCAGAACCAGCTCGGGCTGAATAGTCGAGAGACGTACGCAGCGGAAGGCTAGCTGGAGCGTCGTGTGAGGGCGTTGTCGATTTGAGCGGCAGGAAAGCACGGACGCATTAACGGCAGGAAAGAATGGACTGCCGAGGGGTGCTGAGACACATGTAGTGTGTGAACCGTGGTCGAGTGATAGGTGAATCGTTATCGAGCAATATGTGAATCGCGTTCGAGCGATAATGTGAATAGTTTTCTTTGTTATTTCATCTTAATTTAAGTTACATTCCCCGTATAGCGAGGTTTTGGTTATTATTTATTTATTTGTTTTGGTAATTATAAAATTATATATGTATGTATTGTATATAATATATATTCAGTAAAGGAATGTAAATTAAACACGTTAACTGGCTACTGTAATTTCAATGGTATTATATATACACGACCATTGCGCGACAGTGTCACACCTTCTTTCCCTAAGTTTTCCCTGCATAGTCCACAACACATAGTTACACCTATTTTTAGTCATATTCTGGTTTTAGCAAAACGTTGCCTCCTACAATGTGTTTCCATAACACACAGTCAGCATAAATTGTCTATTCTGTGGTTTTCACGGCACGTGTGACATTCAATGTGAGCACGTTTGAGGGTCAATATATGAATTTGATTTGCAGGGGAAAGAGTCGTGGATAGGATGGAATCGTCAAAGATGCCCTGACTGCATTTTGACAGGCAATGTTTGCTAAATACTTTGATGGCGAGGGAAATTGTATTCCCCTGATCCATCCTCACCTTTCTGGCTCTGAATGTAAAACTATGGGGGAAATATTGTATGGTGGGTTTCTGCAGCAGCAATACTTTGTGATTCTGTTCAGCTTCCGATTTTGTTGTTGGCAATGTTGAGGGTAAAGTGCTTACAAGTGTCCTTGAAATGGGAGGCTTTGTCGAGGATTCCTTTGATACGCTGCTTGATATGTTTGGGCATTTCGGAGTAACTCTAAGACTTACTCCAGAAACGGTTCGAGATATATCGCTTTAGTGTGCAAGAGTACTGCTCCTTCAAATGTCTCTATTTGCTTATTAGAGTATGGAGTTATCAGTTCTGACAGTCTTTGCAGTGTTCTATACAATCGATCAGGTGAAATGCCTGTATAAGACCATGAGACCAACTTGAAGGAAGGTTGCCGCCCTGCTCCTGGTTCAACCTAACACAAATCTGGAGATAATTGTTGAGGATTATCTCCAAAGGACTATAGAATCTTTTGAAGAAGATCTCCTGATGCGATTTCTCCGTTATGCCACATACATACCCGGAGTGTCAAATATTTGTATGCAATTCACAACTCTGGATGGGGTGCAAAGACGCATTATTGCCCACACGTGTACTGCAACACTTGGTGTGCCAGTGACCTTTACAAGTTCCGTACGGAACTATCTGTAGCTGGTCAGACTAAAATTGTTAGAACAGAAATACTGGTCATTTCAGACATATTTAATGCGTAAATTAACGTTAGCGTAAATAAAACCCAGGTTGGTATGTAAGTCAAGCTAGTTTCTAGCCAGTTTGCTGCTTTGCTTATTATTTAGTCTATGCAGTAAGGAAGGGTAGAGGCGCCCAGACTGTAATAATAACTGGAGTGTCAAATGGGATAAATGTTTACCCGATTTAGAATGCAGGCCATAAGAAACTAGTTTAGATGGCACGTGACCATCCCCAAGGACACAAGAAGGTCTCCCAGTCCTGGGGGGGGTTCAGAAGGTGACCCGATACCTTGCATACGACGGTCATTTCCAGCATGTACGGGGATGACGGTTGTATATGGATATTGGCTAATAACGGCTTTCTCGATTTCCTAAAATATCTGGTATAAATAGGCTAGAAATAGATTCATAAAACAACGGGTGCGCGCGCTCTAAATTATCACGCACCTCGTTCAATTTGGACTCAAAATTATCGGCAAGGGTGGGCCGCGCCGGCCCATTCCTACCTTACCATACGAATACAAATTTATTGAAGACTTTTAAATGTTAAATGGGAGCACGTACATACATAAAAGGTATAAACGAAGAAACAAGAATAATTGTTGAAAGACCAATCTATGTTGTACGATCAACACTTCTGCGTTAATAAGTCTGCAACATCAAACTAAATTAACACACAGTATTGGCGTGATTGTGATTATGCCTAAGTGGCAGCAAACTCTTCCTTCAAAGGTTCAAACGTAACACTTAAGTTTTTGACATTTGTAAAAAAATACTTAATTCCGCACATTATTACAATCTTTCATAATCTATCGTTAAGGCAAAAAATTAAACAATTAAATATATCAAAGATCACTAAAATTAACGTTTAGTTAATTTTGTAAAGTGGTAAACAATCTTGCAGAGCCACGTCCTTCCTGTGCATCAACCTATTACTAAGAGGTACAATTCTAAGCCATCGCGGTAACACCGTTCATTCGAACATACAATAAAGTAACATTATATAAATCATTAACACGTTTGGTCGAGAAACCACAACCCGCAACAGTTGGGGGTACAGATCACAATCTGTCAACTCGACTTTGCAACATACATCGATGACTTGGACGACAATATAAAAAACAACGTAGTGAAATTTGCGAACGACACAAAAGTGTTTAGAAATGATAGTGATAAACAACACTTACAAAACGATTTAGACTATTTAGTTGGTCTGAGAAATGGCATATATTATTACATTTTGGGGAATGTAAATGCCTACATACAGGACACGGGAATTTGGATGTAAACTATAAAATGGGAGACGCTGTCCTATGTACTACTCTAAAAAAGGACTTAGGAGTACCAATAAATGCGAATATGAAAGTTTAAGAGCAGTGTGGTTTTGCAGCTTCAAAGGGTAATCAAATTCTACGATTGATTAGGAGACATATAGCATACAGCGAAAAAAGCTAATTATACCTTTGTATAAAACAATAGTTAGGCCTCATTTAGAATACTGTATACAATCTTGGAGACCATATCATAAGAAGGATATAGATACGCTTGAAAGAATGCAGAGGAGAGCAACTAAGATGATTCCAGAACTGAGAGGCATTAGCTATGAAGAATGACTGACAGAATGTGTTAACAACCCTAGATGTAAGGCGGTTTAGAGGAGATCAAATTGAAGTTTTTAAGATATTGAATGGATATGAAAATATTGATAGACATATTATTTTCGCACTCAAGAAAGATAATAAAACTATAGGACATGAGGGAACAATAGCAAAGGATCAGTGTAGATTGGACATCAGGAAGTACTCGTTCTTACAGAGGACACTCAATGAATGGAACAAATTATATAAATATTGTGTAGTCAATCGTGTTCTAATGACATGTTCAGTCATTGGACTGTACCATGCAATTGTCGCTGCTGTAGATTCCTGGGAAACATGGGTGGCTCAACTAACCCAGTGGTTCAACAAACACTGTCTTCCCCTATATTTATCGGCAGTTGAAAGATGCAGCATATGGGATGGATGCTAGAGGTAACAATTAAAGGGAATAAGATTGATGTCATGGGGTAAGAGTAAAGCATATGGGATTGATGCTATATCCGCTTTTATAGAGTAGGACGATCTCTTAGGGTCGTCGAGGTATCATATCATATGCAGGGGTTTCGACCACTGACGGGTAAAGCGATCGGGTGGTATATATGTGAAATGGTCAGAGCGGTCGACGCCAATGTGCGTTAATTTATTTTGTACCTAACCTCGCAATGAGAGCGTGTGTGCCGACAGAAAAGCATATCTTCGGGTCAATTATATACCAGTAGCGAAGGAAGATCGGCAATTTGCTTTCTAACGAGATTACCACTGAAGGTATCAGCCTACAATTACGTTTTCCATTAATGACCATGTTAATGTTTTGCATGATTATAAGAAAACGGCACCAGCAAAAATTCTGAAACTTCTTACCTGCCTTATCATCTCATTGACATGCTGGTAGAGCTGGTCGAGTCAAAATCATAAATGTCTAACTCTTTTAAAATGGATGAACGTGTCATACCCGTCAACGTTTACCAATTTCTGCATGAATTACTACGTACTCGTGTCTTGTGACGAAAAAAATTGCCAACAATTCTTCCGCCTATTAAAATCATCTAAAAATGCACAGTTAGTTCTACTAGCAAACATGGCAATGTCCATGCTCAAAGGCACTCATATGATATGATTTTTTATAAACGTCCTATATCCAAACGTACTAAGCCCTATGTTCACGTGTAACACACTGGTAAGTCTAACTGAGGCATGGTCTCTGGGGTGTCGTGGTATGAGCCGGAGAGTACCCTGTCAATGGCGTAGGCAGTCGGCCGGATGTTATCCATCATCTCTGTTGCGAGACGAACGTGGGTCGGTCTGGAAGGCGTCGTGGACTCCGCGCGTGTGACATATTCACCCGGAGATTACATCCCGTTTCGGAAGGGACTTCTACATGCTATAAATATGAACATTCCTGCTTAGGTCGCCAGTAGAAAATACCCTTTCGTTGTTGACACGTGTAATGATATGATGGAATAATGATATGTGTTATGTAATGTATTCGTATAGACGTGTGATAATTTTGCTTTGCGCGCTAAAGTAAACGATCCTCCTTGCAGGAATAGCCAAGCGTTATAACAATGTTTCGTTACAGGAGTATATATATATATATATATATATATATATATATATATATATATATATATATATATATATATATATATATATATATATATATATATATATATATATATAGCCCATTTGTCATTAAAATATATCCATGAATACATATTGTTAAAACATGTAAAGTAATTGTTAATTGTATAATTACTGCACAAAAAGCAATTTAGTTTTCTCTATTTTGCAATAACAACAATTTAATTGTGTAGCAGCATGTTTAATAACTAGGTATATACTAGGTATATACGCAATATGTATAATAGTTAGGGCGTCCAGTTTCCTCAACTAAGTGTCTAGTTATTATGTCTGGGCATAAGTCGTTGTTCCCTCTATTTTTTTTAATTACATCTTTGTTATGCCAAATAAACTCAATTCAAATTCAATTCAATTAAAGCGTTTTGTTTGACGGAAAGTCTTAGGAGATAGGAGTGTGTTATACAGCTGAAATAAATGTGGGCAATTATTTTCACATTTATCGAACACAATATATTAGTACGCGTGTTACACGATCTCTATATAAAGATAGTCACATGAGATTCCCGGTGGATGCCGGGTAGCTGGGTAGTCGGGTAGGACTTGCGGGTCACCAGGGATAAATGCGTATAGGTCGGTACCATCCAGGTTTAAGTCTTCCCACTGCAATTTCGAAATTTGGGAAATTTCATTTACGCCACATTATCTGTGTCTTTCGTAAAGACACATACACTCGTTGGTCCCTTCTGCTTGCTATGGGGAAGAACATATTATGTACGTTAAGTAAATTTGCAACCTGCTGTTGACTCCACCATTCAACCACGAATGACGACAGTAACGTCTATGAGGCGGATCAGTCAATTGTGCCAACTAACTCTCGCGAGGCACGACCGTTTTGTAAAGGTGTTTCGACAACAACGCTGCAAAATTCAAACCTATGCAACAAGTATTACTAGTAAACTGGACGTTAAAAGAGAGCAATGCTTGTATTAGTTCACTCTCTTCTCCTTCCATCCCGTCTCCTTCGCTCACGTCTCCTCAATCCATTCCAGAGTTAGTTATCAAAGTAAAAACCGGCAACAAATTACGTTCAAGTAAAACGGAATGTGTTTGTGCGTGCGTGTTTGTGCGTGTGTGTGTGTGTTTGTGTGTGTGTCTGTGTGTGTATGTGTGTGTGAGTGTGTGTGTATGTGTGTGTGTGTGTGTGTGTGTGTGTGTGTGTGTGTGTGTGTGTGTGTGCGTGCGTGTGTGTGTGTGTGTTTGTGTGTGTGCGTGCGTGCGTGCGTGCTTGCGTGCATGCGTGCGTGCGTGTGTGCGTACGTGTGTGTGCGTCGTTGCCAGAACCGCAAGGGAAGATTTGACACTGGTTTTTAGCCTCAGCGTCATTCCCATTAATAAATGCCCTCTTTTTTTTTATTGGTTATTCCGTTATCAGGGATTTCCAAGGAAAGATTGTACACTGTTTTTGGCATTGGCGTTTGTCGCATAAATACATACCTTCTTTTCTCACCCTTATGTGTTTTTATCCTTCGCATCATTCCATTAAATAAGCGTCATTCCATTAGATGAGTGCCCTTTTTCTCACACGTTGGGAGTTGCTGGCAGTGGGAAGGTCCCACCTACAATTGTTGGCATTCTGTAGTCAGGGAACCCAAGGAAAGACTTGACACTGTTTTTAGCCTTGGCGCCATTCCCATAAATAAATGTACTTTTTTACCCTTCGCTTGGTGGTTTCGGAGGCAACCCCCACCCCAGACCCGGCAGCAACGAATTTTTTGGATGTAGGGAGGTAGTCCGTCAATCCATGGGGTCAAATCTGTTGACGTCGGTTACATCAATAAAAGCTCTGTGCACCCACCGTAAGGGCAACAGAAACGTTTACATCAATAAAAGCTCTGTGCTCCCACCGTAAGGGCAACAGAAACGTTTACATCAATAAAAGCTCTGTGCTCCCACTGTAAGGGCAACAGAAACGTTTACATCAATAAAAGCTCTGTGCTCCCACTGTAAAGACAACAGAAACGTTTACATCAATAAAAGCTATGTGCTCCCACCGTAGGGGCAACATAAACGTTTACATCAATAAAAGCTCTGTGCTCCCACCGTAAGGGCAACAGAAACGTTTACATCAATAAAAGCTATGTGCTCCCACCGTAGGGGCAACATAAACGTTTACATCAATAAAAGCTCTGTGCTCCCACCGTAAGGGCAACAGAAACGTTTACAACAATAAAAGCTCTGTGCTCCCACCGTAAGGGCAACATAAACGTTTGCATCAATAAAAGCTCTGTGCTCCCACCGTAAGGGCAACAGAAACGTTTACAACAATAAAAGCTCTGTGCTCCCACCGTAAGGGCAACATAAACGTTTACATCAATAAAAGCTATGTGCTCCCACCGTAAGGGAAACAGAAACGTTTACATCAATAAAAGCTCTGTGCATTATTCTGTTTGTTTGTTTTTTTGTGGTGTTTTTGATAGAAATGTTACACTGGCGTTACTATACAATCGTAACATTATGAGTAACGGTTTAAAAATATTTAATGCACACTCTCTGTCGATACTTCAAACCTTGGTACAGTAATGTATTGGTAATAAGATCCTAGCAGCATAAGATAGGCAAAGCTAATGTGTTTTCATTACAAGCTTACAACACCTGATTCCCTTCAAGCTTACAACATATGGGTCCCTTCAAGCTTACAACACCTGGTTCCCTTCAAGCTTATAACACCTGGTTACCTTCAAGCTTACAACATATGGGTTCCTTCAAGCTTACAACACCTGGTTACCTTCAATCTTACAACACCTGGGTCCCATCAAGCTTACAAAACCTGGGTCCCTTCAAGCTTACAACACCTGGGTCCCTTCAAGCTTACACCACCTGGTTCCCTTCAAGCTTACAACACCTGGGTCCCATCAATCTTACAACACCTGGTTCCCTTCAGGCTTACAACACCTGGGTCCCTTCAAGCTTACAACATATAGGTCCCTTCAAGCTTACAACACCTGGTTACCTTCAAGATTACAAACCTGGGTCCCATCAAGCTTACAACACCTGGGTCCCTTCAAGGTTACAACACCTGGGTCCCTTCAAGCTTACAACATCTGGTTACCTTCAAGCTTACAACACCTTGATCCCTTCAAGCTTACAACACATGGATCCCATCTAGCTTACAACACCTATGTCCCTTCAAGCTTAAAACACCTGTGTCCCTTCAAGGTTACAACACCTGGGTCCATTCAAGCTTACAACATCTGGTTACCTTCGCGTGCGACATTTTTGATGGCAAACAACGATGTTTTCGGTGTTGAAATCATTCTCACAGACAGATAGCATAAACAGCGATGATATATCTGGTGTTATATCTTTATTAGGTTCACAACAATTCGATCAAAACCGCATAGTTTTATTCGTTCGCATTCGTTTGTTAAAGCAATTTTTAATAAGGTGAAGTGTTGAGTAATGACATTTTGAGAATTATATATATATATATATATATATATATATATATATATATATATATATATATATATATATATATATATATATATATATATATATATATATATATATATATATATCGGTGTGAAACTGTCACTAATTGTTACTCCTATATGCTTCCCTTGTTAGTATTCGCTTCTATGTATAAGCAAATACATTAAAAAATTTGCTTTTATTAAGTTGTGTCTTTCTTGTTTGTTTTGTTTAATGTTGGTACACTGGCTTTGCTGCTGTTCCATATGCCTAGTACTGTATACCAGACCATGTAGTTAGCAGAATATAAAAGAGCAGATGCTAAGGTTTACAATAATTAGAGGCAATGTTCAGTAAATGTGAATGAACCTACCATATAAATGTTACAAATGCACATGCTAAACTTGTGTTGATGAAAGTTAGTAAAAAGTTATATTAAATGTTTAAAGGTTTGCTTCGTTATATATGAAATGTATTAATTATAAATATAATGGCAATGTTGAGAAATGTACTAAAAAGACAGCAAGTATCTTAAAATTACATAATGGCAATATCATGCATATAAGCATATACACAAATACCGTGGACCACTAAAGAGATCAGGCCACAATGAAAAATTGCATTGGTGGCCATGTTAACGTTTTGTGTGATTATAAAGTAACGTGAACACTAAAAAATCTGAAAATGACCGAATGAGAATGAGAATTATTTAACGGTGGTAAATTGCGTTATGTCATCAGGTGTGTATTTATAAAAAGGACTTGTGAAATATATATATATTGAAATATATTGAAATATATTGAAGTATACATCATATTCAATAACAATTCACTCAGACATGTGGTCAATTCTGAATTGAATTTGAATTGATCAAAACGTTTGGATTTAAATTGAAAAAAAATCCAAACAGATATCATTGGAATTGAATACTGCAAAGTTAGTTGAGCTGAATGAATTTGTCAATTCCTACAAAACGGTACATTTTTATTTAGAGATTTATAAACTGTTGAAACCAGATGCAAATAATTTTGTTTAAGCTTGCAATAATATATGTAATACGGAAGTAATATGCTATTATATGAATATTTTTACACTTGGAAAAATAGTATTTATATAATGTGAGGCGAGAATCTACTTTGCTATGTTTGTTGCGGTCCGCAACACGAGAAACAGTCCGGAGTACGCGAAATGGTTTTAGTCCTAAAACGTCACGTGACAAGTTAAACCCTGTCCCTTTGTGTTGCAAACTTCGCTGACGCAAGTCGTGTTTTTGTGAAGCAACACATTGGACGTTTTTCCTGTGAAGATTTCAAGGTTAGTATCACTTCAACTTAGTATATTCTGTTTTAGGCTTTGTGCCTACATTATATCTAAATTAAACGCCTTGTTTGCGTTATATTGATGTGATTATCCTTGAGTTATCGTACAATTTATGTCTTCGGCCTTTGTCTAATTCTGCGCCGCCATTTTGTATTCCGATTTCGGCTGTGTTTTCGTTGTAAATTGTTCAGCTATGGACGGCAACTCCGACCTTTTAATTCTTGGTCATAGTTTTGTTCGTCGTCTGCAGGAATACGTGTTTCGTCGTAACGATACTAATAAAGTTGTTGGTGCAGACTTGGGTATTTCCGAACAATTTTCAAACGTATTTTACCGTGGCATAGGGGGCCTCACCCTGGACGGTTTAATGCTTGAATTACCATTGGTCCGCGATCTCGCTGTACGGGGAGTCATACTTGACATAGGAACTAATGATTTATCGGCTTCTCGGGTTGATCCAGTCAATATTGCCAAGCGGATCGTGGATTTCGCCAAGACTCGGTTGCCGAGGTGGTTCTTTGTCAGGTCCTCCCGCGTGTGATAGTGCGGCCGACTGGGCGGTCACGATTTCAAACTCGTGCCGATTTTAACAGCGCTCGTTTCGTGGTCAATCGAACACTAGATGATTTGACCACAGACCTGCCCCATGTTCACTATTGGCGACACCGTGGCATGCATGCCAACTGGCCTCAGTATTTTGACCGGTTTGGGGTACATCTGAATGATGCTGGTATGCGCAAATATGTGCGAAGCGTGCGGGGGGCTGCCATGTTTGTTGCTCATCAATGTTAATGTCTGCAATCGTATGCCATTGTGCATGTATACTGCGTTACCTCCATTTATTTTCTGCCCTGTTGTTTCACAATGAAATAAATTCTTGTGTTTTTGTCATTTCGTTCTTGCCAACAATGACTTGTCACGTTCCAGGGTCTATGTCGTGTGAACTCTGTACTATTTGGGTTTGTTCTTGCAAACTTGACAGGTTACAGATATGTGTCTCTGTCATGTGAGCATTTTCTTTTCTGTGTTCATGCGAACATTGACAGGTTGCAGAAATGTGTCTCTGTCATGTGAGCATTTTACTTTGTGTTCATGCAAACATTGACAGGTTGCAGAAATGTGTCTCTGTCATGTGAGCATTTTACTTTGTGTTCATGCAAACATTGACAGGTTGCAGAAATGTGTCTCTGTCATGTGAGCATTTTACTTTGAGTTCATGCAAACATTGACAGGTTGCAGAAATGTGTCTCTGTCATGTGAACATTTTACTTTCTCTGTTCATTCGAACATTGACAGGTTGCAGAAATGTGTCTCTGTCATGTGAACATTTTACTTTGTGCTCATGCAAACATTGACAGGTAGCAGAAATGTGTCTCTGTCATGTGAGCATTTTACTTTGTGTTCATGCAAACATTGACAGGTTGCATAAATGTGTCTCTGTCATGTGAACATTTTACTTTCTCTGTTCATTCGAACATTGACAGGTTGCAGAAATGTGTCTCTGTCATGTGAACATTTTACTTTGTGTTCATGCAAACATTGACAGGTTGCAGAAATGTGTCTCTGTCATGTGAGCATTTTCTTTTCTGTGTTCATGCGAACATTGACAGGTTGCAGAAATGTGTCTCTGTCATGTGAGCATTTTACTTTGTGTTCATGCAAACATTGACAGGTTGCAGAAATGTGTCTCTGTCATGTGAGCATTTTACTTTGTGTTCATGCAAACATTGACAGGTTGCAGAAATGTGTTTCTGTCATGTGAGCATTTTACTTTGTGTTTATGCAAACATTGACAGGTTGCATAAATGTGTCTCTGTCATGTGAACATTTTACTTTCTCTGTTCATTCGAACATTGACAGGTTGCAGAAATGTGTCTCTGTCATGTGAACATTTTACTTTGTGTTCATGCAAACATTGACAGGTTGCAGAAATGTGTCTCTGTCATGTGAGCATTTTACTTTGTGTTCATGCAAACATTGACAGGTTGCAGAAATGTGTCTCTGTCATGTGAGCATTTTACTTTGTGTTCATGCAAACAGTGACAGGTTGCAGAAATGTGTCTCTGTCATGTGAGCATTTTACTTTGTGTTCATGCAAACATTGACAGGTTGCAGAAATGTGTCTCTGTCGTGTGATCGTTTTACTTTGGGTTCGTGCAAACATAGACAGGTTGCATAGCTGTGTCTCTGTCATGGTGCTGTTTGTACGATGGTCCCATTATATGTGCCTGTACCAGCACAGTCCATGGTCTAGTTATAACTGCAATTTTTATTTTGGTATTTGACCATGTAAGCAGTCACTATTCTGTAGTCCAGTACTGCTCACTCACCATAATGGCATCATTATTGCAGTGTTTATGCATGCAGTGCCTGGCCTTCCGCTGCCTTGTTGTAGTATGCCACGTGGACGTACATCCACAACGAGAGGGGCTGCGGTAAGACAGCCGTCACAACGCAGCGCAGCCATCCGGAAACGTGCTGCCGAGACTGCTCCACCCATGCCTGCACCTGGGGTGGGGGTTGGGGCCTCCCGTATTGGAGGCCTGGTGGGATAAATGATCGCCCCACCTTTGCTACTTTTACATGTCATTTAATAATTGCTTTTCTCGATGAGCTAGTTTGTAGTGATGATTAAGCTATATCTCATCGATTTACACATATATGATATTTATCTCGATGAACGTGTTTGTACCAGCTATTTCTCATCGATACATGTATTTAATTATCACGATGCATTTATTAAATGACCTTTAACAACAGTTACTCTTTGTGTGTTCCTGTAGCAAACAAGCTCAGGTTTCTGCCATTACGCATCTGCAAGGTATCAACATTAAGCATCAGCAGGGTATAAATGAATATTTTTACACTTGGAAAAATAGTATTTATATAATGTGAGGCGAGAATCTACTTTGCTATGTTTGTTGCGGTCCGCAACACGAGAAACAGTCCGGAGTACGCGAAATGGTTTTAGTCCAAAAACGTCACGTGACAAGTTAAACCCTGTCCCTTTGTGTTGCAAACTTCGCTGACGCAAGTCGTGTTTTTGTGAAGCAACACATTGGACGTTTTTCCTCCCACCATCCTCCCCTTTCTACCACCAATGTTCTCGTGTTGCGTACCGTGTTATCATGATTATGTACTGTGGGATAAATGATCGCCCCACCTTTGCTACTTTTACATGTCATTTAATAATTGCTTTTCTCGATGAGCTAGTTTGTAGTGATGATTAAGCTATATCTCATCGATTTACACATATATGATATTTATCTCGATGAACATGTTTGTACCAGCTATTTCTCATCGATACATGTATTTAATTATCACGATGCATTTATTAAATGACCTTTAACAACAGTTACTCTTTGTGTGTTCCTGTAGCAAACAAGCTCAGGTTTCTGCCATTACGCATCTGCAAGGTATCAACATTAAGCATCAGCAGGGTATAAATATAACTTTAGGATATACTACGTACTATTGCTATTATTTTTGAACAAATAAATTAAATGTAATAATTATAGTACTAAAGATAAATAGTTTATAGAGAGTGCCCTTAATTTTAACAGGGCAGTGTTTGCGCTACACCGTGAACTGTATATCCAGAGTTTGCAAATGATGCTTTTTTGTTTGCTTTGTCAAAGTTGGTCTGCTATCTAGTGAGCTTGATTTGATATGTAAAGCATATATTAACTTAAGATAATAATATTATATTTGTGCTGTTAGACAGTGTTACAATTACAATATTCCCCAATGCATTATGGTGTTAACTAAGTAATATTGGTAATTTACGAATTTTATTTGAATTTATTAAATATGTATTCAATTTAATTTGAATTGATCCTTTATGTCAGTAGATTGAATTAAATTGGAATGTATCGTTGCGAAATACATATGAATCGGAATTAAATTAATAAAAATGAATATACCCAAACCAACTGCATTATACAATTACAATAGCCAACTTACATCATCATTTATGTTACCTACCTTCATAAACACATTTAATTGTCGACTGGAAACAACAAGTAAAGCTTTAAAAAAATATATTTGATGCACCCAATACGTCGATACTGGTAAGGCAATAATATTTTATTGGCAACAAGATCCAAGCAGCAACAAAAAGGCAAAGCTAAGTTATTTGTATTGCAAGCTTACAACACCTGGGTCCCTTCAAGCTTACAACACCTGGGTCTCTTCAAGCTTAGAACACCTGGGACTCTTCAAGCTTACAACACCTGGGTCTCTTCAAGCTTACAACACTTGGGTCCCTTCAAGCTTACAACACGTGGGTCTCTTCAAGCTTAAAACACCTGGGTCCCTTCGCGTGTAACATCTATGAACGCCCACAACGGTGTTTTCAGTTTTGAAATCATTCTCACAAAAAACAACATATATAGTAACAATGATATATCTGATATTATCAAAATGTTAAAAGGATGAGGTGCTGGGTAACGACGTTTTATATCGCTGTGAAGCTGTCATGCTAGCTCTAATTGTTACTGTTATAACCTTTAACCTTAAGAATAGCTAACTAGGTTTGAGCAAAGGCATCAATTATTTTGCTTCCATCAAGTTACGTTTTACTGGTTTGTTTAGTTTAATTTTGCCACACTAGCGTTGCTGCGATTCCATATACCTATTGTATAACATAGTATGTAGTTAGCAGAATGCCATAGAGAAGACGACAAGTTTTGCATGGATTTGAGATTATGTTTAGTAAGTTTGAATAAACCTAAAGTATAAATGTATATCGGAGGAATTCAGTGTGAACAGGGGAGTGCCCTAAGTCCACTGTTATTCATTGCAGTAGTGGAGGTGATCAGCAGGAAAGCGACTACAAGTTACATTCTTTGCAAATTCCTAAACTCCGACGACCTGGCGGTAATACCGGGCAATGAGGCAGACCTTCAAGAACGGTTGGTAGATTTGAAGGAAATCTTTGGCAAATGTGGACTTGGGACATAAGGCTGGATGGGAAGAAACTGAACAAACGAGACAGCTTTGTATATCTGGTTGGAGAGGTTTGCGGGGACGGCGGCACGGAGACGGACATTCGCATGCTGGAGCAAGTGCGTGGAGGAAAGTGGAAGGGGTGACGGAACATATACATATATCTCGAAAGCTAAAAGGAAAGGTTTTTAACTCATGCATACCACCAGCCTACTTATAAGGCCTAAACACCCAGTGATGAAAGAAAAACAACAAGAGAAACTGTAAGTGTGCGAGAATAACTGGGTGAGAAGAATTGCGGGAGTGAAGAGAAGAATGGAAGAACTGAGGGAGGAACTTTTTTTGTGAGAGAAAGTCTCACGAGGAAGCTGGTGAGGAGTTTTGTTGAGGAGGGCTGGTGAGGAGGGCTGGGCTGGACATGTAGAAAGAATGGAAAGGGTGCGATTGACGTAGCGAGCGGATGCGCTTAGATATAGTGGAGGGTAGAACGAGTTAAAGAAGACCGAGACTGAGATGGGAAGACTGCATGAAGAGAGATTTAGTGGGAGTGGGAGGGGAGTGGAGATTGAGGGCGAAGGATACTTGGGAGTGGAGACGATTGGTGATAGTAAAATGGGACTAGTGATGAAAAAGAAGGAGGGAAATCGACGACCGGTATCGATGCCAGCTTCTCCCCGGAATACTGGGAAAAGGAGGAGAGCAACATAAATGTTACAAAAGCACATACTAAACTTTTGTTGGTGAATATCAATTGAAAATTATATTGAATGTTTTAAAGGTTTGCTTCATTATATGTAAAATGTCATAATTATAAGTACAATGGAAATGTTGAGAAATGTAGTACAAAGACAATACGCATTATAAAATGATGTAATGACAATATCAAGTATATAATCCACCATCACTGTAATAATAATCGCACATCACAAATACAGTAAACAACTAAACTGTAATAATAATTACACATCACATACACAAATACTATGAACCACTAAACTGTAATACTAATTACATCTCACATGTATAAATACCGTGAACCACTAAACTGTAATAATAATTACATATCACACACATATTAATTACACGTCACATATATAAATACCGTGAACAGCTAAACTGTAATAAGAATTACACATACGCAAACACCGTGAACCACTAAACTGTAATAATAATTACACATCACATACACAACCACCGTGAACCGCTAAACTGTAATAATAATTACACATCACATATACAAATACTTGAACCACTAATGTTTATTACTAAATCTACTTAACTGGATACATCTAGTAAGTAAAATGATCATTGTTTTACGTTTGCACAATAACAGACGTGGTACAATACCGTGCTCTTGCAATCTAGAGTAAGTAAAATGGCTGAAATATGAGCAACCAAATATACTCCTCCATGTATACGTTACAAAAGCCATTACTGCGACGTACCTATCATGTACCGCACAAACATTTATTTGATACCTTTATTATTCACTGCCGTTAATCATCGACATCGACAACCATGTGTCAAATGTATTAAAGGTCACTCCTCAGTTCGATTTTAGTCGCTAGTCTCATTTCAAATTCATTTTGCTATAAATTAACCTGACCAGTTTGAAAGTTTGATTTGATATGTAATGCATGTATTAACTGACGACAATAATTTGATAAAGCTGCTGCTAGACAGTGATACTATTACAATTTGCCCATATGCAGTATGGTATTAATTAAGTAATATTGCTAATTGATAAATGAAATTTCAATTGATTAAAATACATATAATTTAATTCATATTGCTCCTTTTTGTCAGTAGAATGAATTGAATTGGAATTAGTCCTTGATAAATACATGTAAACCCCGTACGGGTCAGAGCCGGACACGGGCGTGAGTTCCATCCTCTCGCCGATCACATGACAGAGTTACACAATTTTACCAAAGGCGAAATTCGTGAATTTTCGTGTCCATTTTCATTTCAATTAATGTTTGACCAGACATTAAGTCATTTACTAGTTTATCTAATAATTTCAAAACAAAAACCACATACAAAAGTTGCACAAACCAGCTAGCAGGGAACTGGGCAGGTTAATTTATCACAAAATGAATTTGAAATGAGACTAGCGACTAAAATCGAACTGAGGAATTGAATTGATAAAAATGAATAGACCCCCAGGTCTGACTTCACTATACGCGCAGTCGACGCTGTCCTTCAAGGCTCCAAACCAAGCACGTTATACAATTACAATAGCTAATGACATCGCCATTTACGTCAGCTGACATCATAAGCATATATATTTGTAAATTATATCAATGTTCCCTTCTACCTTTATCAGCACATTTAGTTGTACATTATAGCAATATTCCCGTCTGCCTTCATAAGCACATTTAGTGGTAAATTATATCAATATTCCCGTCAGGCTCATATTGACTCAGACAGTTGATAGACCCAGGATACGGACACTTCATAAACCGACCACTGGGCATATTTTTCGAACTGGATACACCTGTCATAAGTGGGTGTTCGACGTGTTTCAGAATCTCAAAGCCAAAACGATTACGCACGTACAGACCTGGATTGGTGAGCGAGTTGAACCACCGACCACCTATTTGCACCTTCGTCGGTTTAAGCTTGTGGTCCCGCAACCAATTAGTAATATTCTTAGGCGTGTTGTCCCAAACATCAATCTTCCATTCCCGTGTTCCCACGGCGAATTGTAGGCAGCTGACGGTTTTTTGATCGAATTTCGGACATTTCCCTGGGTACTGTTTAGATATTTTGTACCCGAGTTTGGTGATCTCTTCTTGACGCTCCCAGAAGTTTGCCTCTTTAATAGGTGTGTACGATATATCTGCGTCGAGCTCCCACGGAAGAACACCGTTGAATTTAACCGCTCCCAAAGCTGTGCCGCAGTTGGCGCGACAGAAAATGCCCAGTTTGTCGCAGATATCAAAAAAATCTTGAATCAGTTTGATTAGAATATTCATGCAGCAGATGGGTACGCTGACGCCTTTTCGCCAGCCGCACGTAGTCTTAGCTTCGGAGCACGAGAACGACAGTTGTTTACCGTCGGCGAATTTAACAACGTTCAGCGCTTGGCTCTGCGCCATCTGTATCCATTGTTTATGCCGCGTTGACTCACTGATGTTGTTCGCCTGCATGTAGAACATAACATCTGGACACGACACCGCCAACTTTCCCAGTTTCTTCAAACGAATGAAATAATCATGAAATACTACGTCTGGTGCCGCCATCTTAAACTTGACGGCTCGCAGCATAGACAACTTGCTGACGAAAGGCGACGACAAGTAATCGCAGAAAGCACACGACTTACTTGACCTGTAGTAGCCAGCCAAATATGTGAGTTTATAGAAACCGAGTCGTGTCTGTTGACATCCCAATGACCAGTGTCCGTCAGGTGTCCGGCTTGCGCCACCCGCAGCATCGACACCAAGTTCGGACACAACTCGGACCAGTCTTTCTAACTCTACGTCGGCGTGCCACAAGAATCGCTCGATTCGTCTTCCAACCAACACGAAATCAGTCGTTGCTTTATCTACCAGTGTATTCCAAATGTCATTAGTCGCTGCCTTTGCCGAGAACACGTGCTGCAGGACGGTCAACGTGAGGTCGTTTGGAATCGTCAGTTTCTTTTGCACGGCTACGTGAACTGTCAGTTTGGGATAAGAGGCGTAAATCTCACGTAGAACCACGAGGATCGCGTCTGCACTGGCGTAATCAAATCCATTTAGGAGGATAGATAACACATCTGGAAACGGTCGCGCGTTCTTGCAATCCGCCAACACACGGTTTTTCTCTTGAGTCGGATAGCTGATCTTATGGTCGCTTATATATACCTCGGGGCACACGTCAAAGAGCGCCCCCTTTCGGTCTTCCGCCATTCGTGTCCTAGTTACGTTTACTTTGACGTCTGGCTTGGTTATGCCCAACAGCTGAATCATTTCTAGCACGAGGCGTAAAGATGTCTTCGTGTGTCTACGTGCCTCACTTGTGTCAATAGTGAATGAGGCCGCCTTGGACAACTCAACGGCCACTACCTCGAGTTGCTGTTTCATTTGTTTGCTGATCTCTTCTCCCTTATATACAATAGGCTGGCGGACCACTTCACGTTGCCACTGTTGCCTTATGACTGTTGCGAATTTCTCCTTTTGCAGTAACAGTAACAGAACAATGCAAACTATTGCGACGAAAACAGTTTTCATCCACGTAGCTGTACAAAATGCCATGTTTGTTTTGAGATCTTCACAGTTCCGCTGCTGTAGATTCCGATGACGCGAAAGCTCTGTCAAAACAATACAAAACAAATTGTCAAATTAGGCTTATTTTCAGCGGTCATCATCCATACATATTCATTTTCTTAAGTTTGCCCAAGAACTGACTAGATGCAATGCAATGTACAAACAAGCTAAGGTGAGAAGAATAAATGCAATATACAAAAGTCCTGACTACGACGTGCCTATTCTTGATTGTTAGCATTATTAATGGTATAATGTTATATATTTTGTGAATACATACACGTTGTGATTATCAAAATTACTGAGATTATTATACAGCCCGATAGTCCTCACATGCTAGACCGATCACTCCATTCCTTGAAATATAATCCATCAAAGCAAACGTAACAAAGGAATACAACAGTAACACAATGTGTATTTATTTATTGATAGAGAACAATTAATCGTTATGTTGAACGCTTGTGCGTTCGGTTGAACTCGAGGGTGGTCGTCTTTGTTTCCGGAAAGGTCGGTCTGTCTTTGATCAACTCTGAGCGGTGCTCGCTGTCAATCTCGGTTATCTTCAAAAGGTTCATTGTGATTCATTGTGGTACAAACAGTACTTCGTTGACTGTGTCTTGTCAGTATAGCGCCACTACCTCGTGGTTGTATTTATTCTAACAACCCAATTGCGCAGACGGTTAAGTTAAATCCAGCAAATTCAGCTGGCCTCAGTCCCACTTTGACAAATGCTGGTGAATCTTGCAGTCGTACTTTCAACATTTCTTGTGTATTACTGCTGGGCGATGAAGTCAGCGGTTCTGTGGAGTTCAAGAGTTGTGATTATAAAAATTACTGAGATTATTATACAGCCCGATAGTCCTCACATGCAAAACAGATCACTCCATTCCTTGAAATATAATCCATCAAAGCAAACGTAACAAAGGAATACAACAGTAACACAATGTGTATTTATTTATTGATAGAGAACAATTAATCGTTATGTTGAACGCTTGTGCGTTCGGTTGAACTCGATGAATACAACAGTAACACAATGTGTATTTTGTTGTTTCCGGAAAGGTCGGCCCGTCGTTGGTCAACTCTGAGCGGTGCTCGCTGTCAATCTCGGTTAATTCAAAAGGCTCATTGTGGTTCCCCACAAAAAGTACTTCTTTGACTGTGTCTCGTCAGTGTAGCGCCACTACCTCGTAATTGTCTTTATTCTAACAAATCCAGCAAATTCAGCTGGTCTCAGTCCCATTTTGACGAATGCTGGTGGATCTTGCAGTCGTACTTTCAACATTTCTTGTGTATTACTGCTGGGCGATGAAGTCAGCGGTTCTGTGGAGTTCAAGAAGCTTTTCAACGACCTCAGTCAGCTCGTAGCAGGTACATGGTCCATTTGTGTTGTTGGTACCTTGTGTGTGTAACTGCTTGGTGATATATGGCGCCCTAAACAGCAGATCACTGCTTATTTCGAAGGTAGTAGTGAGTTTAGTGATCGAGATCACCGGTTCTCTGTGAGGCGCACTGAATCTGAGGTGTTTTGTATTTCCTTGTATGTGATATATTACTTCCCGTGGCATAAACAGCAGATAATGGCGACAAAGGGATTTTGGTTTCTCTACCGAAAAACCCATGCAAGGTGATGTTAACGAAAATGCACAAGTTTCGAAACGGCAGCATTTTGATTCGAACCCTGGCGCCCTCGACCAACAATCCAACGTGTGGAAAAGTGCCGTAATGGTAATCACTATTATACGTCGTTGTGAGTTCTGTGTACTCGAAGCAGCGTGTGTGAATTTGTTTTTGGTCAAAAGGTTTGCCTGTTGCGCTACATTATGGTGACGAGGGTGAACAAAGCAGAGACATCTTTTAGAAACGTAGCATACATGTTCACCAACAAAACGTCGAACTGAAAGTGCTGACGGCCGGCCGCAAATACTTACAAACGGTGTCGGTGGGTGAAAGTTGGTGCGTAGACGATTGTCGTGTTCGCGTATAATGGCAGCTGTACTAAGCAGCTGAGCGAGAATTCCTGCGCTTGAATTCAATACTGACAATTCGGGGTTCGTCAACAAATGGACAAACTGGAATTATTCAAGACCCTGCAGACATTGGGGAGGATAATGACATTTGGAATTTCGAAATATATGTCATGGTTTCGGGGGTAACCGATAACAAGCAAAAGCGTGCAGTACTCGTTCCCATGGGCGATCACCAGTTACTGAAATTATTCAAGACCCTGCCGACATTGGGGAGGATAATGACGATGACAAGTGATCCCAGGCACTAGACAAATATTTCGAGGTAAAGTAAAATGTGCCTAAAATACAGCATATCCTGTCTACGTCACAGGAAGGGGGAGAGACACGATCAATCATTTTCATCGTACGTTTAAAGAATATGTTTTAACACTGTGAGTATGGAACAGAGAAAAAAAAAAATATATATATATATATATATATATATATATATATATATATATATATATATATATATATATATATATATATATATATATATGAGACCGAGTTCTCTATTTCATTCGAGACAAAGCGTTGAGGAGAAAATTTTATAGCGAGAAAAATATTTCTCTAGCTAAGCTGCAGGAGATTGTAAACATCTTTGACGAGCAGGACACTTTGCTGTTGACACAGTCTGGTAGTCAGTTTGATGGATTTTAATTTATTCAATGCAAGGAGCTTTATTAGTGTTACTATCAAATTGTCAGAGTTACGTGCATCATCAGAGCATACATTTCCTTTTTATGCAGCATGGTTTCCCTGTTGAACAAATGAAAACTAACATTATTGTGTTTTTTTTTGTTTGTTGAATGTGTGGTGCTTTTGTTAGAAATGTTTCAATGGCGCCTGCAATTGAGCGTTACTATGACAAATTGAGTAACGTTGCGAGTAATGGTTTAAAAAAGTATTTGATGCACATATTCTGTCGATACTTTACACTTTGGTAAATAAATATATTGGCACGTAGATCCAAGCAGTAGCGGAAAGGCAAAGCTAATGTGTTTTCATTGCAAGCTTACAACACCTTTGTCCCATCAAGTTTACAACAACTGGGTCCCTTCAAGTTTACAACACCTGGGTCCCTTCAAACTTTCAACACATGGTTCCCATCAAGCTTAAAACACCTGGATCCCTTCAAACTGTCAACACCTGGGTCCCTTCCAGCTAACAACACCTGGGTCCCTTTGCGTGCGACGTTTTTGAAGGCAAACAACGATGTATTCAGTTTTGAGATAATTCTCACATACAGACAATATATATATATATATATATATATATATATATATATATATATATATATATATATATATATATATATATATATATATATATATATATATATATATATATACTAACAATAATATATATGATGTTATCTCTTTATTACGTTCACAATAATGCAATATACACCTCATATTTTTATTCGTCCGCATTCAACATTTAAAACAATTTTAAAAGGTGTATTAATGAGTAACGACGTTTTGAGAAATGTTCATATATATATCGCCGTGAAATTGTCAGCACTAATTGTTACTCTTATATCCTTTCCTTTTTAGTATTCCCAATTAATATTGGAGTATAATGTAATTACATGTTCGGTTCAACTGCTTAAGAATAGCTAACTATGTGTGAATAAATACATAAATAATTTTGCTTTTATTAATTTGTGTCTAGTTTAGTGTTGGTACTGTTCCATATGCCTAGTACTGTACAAGACTATGTAGTTAGCAGAATGTAAAAAGCCCTTTGGTGAACATGCTTACCTATGTTATCTGATCGGCGAGAGGATGAAAGCCGCGCACATGACTGGCATTGACCCGTACGCAAACATTCTTTGGAGGATTTCAACAAAAAACATTGATTTTTAAAAAATTAGTGCGGATGTCACTTTGATTATTCACATACTACAGCAACGAACCGGATTTGCGCTAGGGGAAGTCAGATGATGATGGAGTTTTAAGATCAAGCTAAAAAGAGAATGATTTAACGGCGTTAATTTGCGTTCCGTGATCAGGTGTGGAGTTATAAAAAGCCTATTGATACACATTGAAATATACAACATTACAGCGAATCATTCAATAGCAATTCGTTCAGACATGGGTCACTTCTGAATTTAATTTGAATTGATCTGGACGCTCTGTGAATTAGAATTTAAAAAAATCAAACATATTAATTTGGAATTTAAATCTGCAAAATGAGAACGTAATATATATATATATATATATATATAACAGTACATTGTGAGCTTGCAATAATATGTAATAAGGTAGTAATATAACTTTAGGATATAATACTTTCTATTGCTATTATTTTTTAATAAATCATTAACATTTTATAATTATTGTACTGAAGTTAGGTGGTTGATAGATAGTGCCCTTAATGTTAGTGCAGTGTTTGCGCTACGGTGTGAACTGCTATCAAGTGTTTGCAAAAGCTGTTTTTTTTGCTTGTTTTTTTCAAAGTTGTTCTACCATCTATTGAGTTTGATTTGATATGTAATGCCTATATTAATATTTTTTATAATAATATTATATTTCTGCTGCCAGACATTGTTACAATATTCCCAATGCAGTACGGAATCAACTAAGTAATATTGCCAATTTATTAATTTAATTTGAACTTATTAAAAATGTATTACATTTAATTCGAATTGATCGATTTTGTCAGTATATTGTAATGAATTGGAATGTATCGTTGATATATACATGTGAATCGCAATTCAATTGATAAACATTATTATACCACAGGTTTGATGTCACTACATGCGCAATCGGCGATGTCCCTCAAGGCTGCAAACTAAACACATTATATAATTACAACAACTAATTTACATCGTCATTGATGTTAGCTGCCTTCATCAGCTAGATGAATTGTAAATTATATCAATATTCCCGTCGGGTTCATACATACTTAAACAGTTGATAGACCCAGGATGCGGATATTTTATGAACCAACCACTGAGCACATTTTTCTAACTGGATACACCTGTCATAATTGGGTGTTCGACGTGTTTTAGGACCTCAGAGCCATAACTATTACGCGCGTAGAGACATGGGTTAGCGAACGAGTTAAACTATCGAACACATATTTGCACCTTCGTCGGTTTAAGCTGGTGGTGCCGCAACCATTTAGTAATATTCTCCCATTTCCGTGTTCTCACATTTACTGTTTAGATATTGTGTACCCGAGTTTGGTGATTGCTTCTTGACGCTCCCAGAAGTTTGCCTCTTTAATTGGTGTGTACGATATATCTGCGTCGAACTTCCACGGAAGAACACCGTTGAATTTAACCGCTCCCAAAGCTGTGCCGCAGTTGGCGCGACAGAAAATGCCCAGTTTGTCGCATATATCAAAACCGTTTTGAATATGTTTGATTAGAATAGTCAAACAGGAGATCGATACGTTGCATGTAATATTAGCTTGACCTGTAGTAGTCACACAATATAAACCGTGTCGTATCTGCTGACACGCCAGTGATCAGTGTACGTCTAGAGGAACAATTGTTCCCAATAACACATGTACCCAGGTGCACATATACACAGTAACACATGTACACAGGAACACCATTACACAGGAATACCTGCATCCATGGACAAATGTACCCAGGAATACCTATGCACAAGACATGAACACCTCTACACAGGAACACCTGTACAAAGGACACCTTTCCCAGGAATACATGTACCCTGGAATGCCTGTACGCAAGAACACAAGTGCACATTTTATATTATATTAATAGAACTTTATTTCAGTCACATGCACACTTAAGTTGGTCATGGCAATATTGCATGATGTAAAAAAAACATTAAAATATGGTGTAGCTGTCGAGATTCTCTGAAAACCCTGGAGGGCTTTTGGAAAAAAAACACCTACATATAGTACAAAAGTTGTACTTGTGCATTGCTACGATAGTGTCTAATCAAATAGAAATAAGATAAAATAGAATAGTAAAATAAAATGTAATACTGTTGTCTACAATGGAGAATTGGATAATACCAATATCTCTGACAGCAATGAATATATAAATATCTATATATGTGTATTTGTTGCAGCTTGTGTTACTATTGAAATGCATATCAGAGAAAAACTAGTAAGATTATTAAATAATTGAAAGTGGGTCATGCTGAATACTGAGTGCACTATAATTTAAATAGTATATCCTACAGCAATATTTACAACATAAAGTAGAGCAATACACAAACTAACGAAAATGAGAAACTCATAAAAATAATGGCTTCACGCAGCCTTGTTCAGCAATGCATTGAAATGAGCATTGAAACAGGCATCAAATGTCTTAAATATACAATACAGTTACAGTTACAGTTACAGTTACAGTTACAGTTACAGTTACAGTTACAGTTACAGTTACAGTTACAGTTACAGTTACAGTTACAGTTACAGCAATGAGAGCAACACATGTATACAACGATACACTAGAATATTATTAAAAAGTAGTGTTTAAATATGGATGTGAGATATATTGATGAAATTACACTAATACTGATTATGTATTAGAATTATTAATATATAAACACGTTTACCCCATCATAAGTAAAGTGTCAGTGTATGACTAGTTACAATAATGTGCAAGCAGGTGCTGGTTCAACTTGCGTTGGAACTGTAGATGTAGAATTTTTTATTTGTGCTGGTAAGGAATTCCAGAACAAGGGTCCTGAGTATATTTATTTATAAATTTCCGTAAGTTGGTCCGTGATTCATGAATAAAGTACGCGACGGCGGTAGGCTGGATAATGCTGTCACCAATGACGACATCAGTCAGACTGTGCTTGCTAGCCGAGCTCACTGGCAGTGAGACTAACTGTCGCACTTCAGTCTTATCTTCATTCATGCTTGGATGCGTGCCAGTGCAGCCATCTCATCATTGGTGTCCTTGATATTAAATGAGACATACAGTTGAGAATCATCAGCAAAGAGGTGGAAGTCAAGTCGATGCCGTCTAACTATCTGCCCAATGGGTCCCGTGTAGAGTGTAAACAAAACTGGGCCAAGAACAGACCCCTGTGGCACTCCCTGGAGCAGCTCCAATGGGTCAGACTGGGTCTGGCCTAGGCGGACAGTCGGAACCCTCGAAGTCTGGTATGATTCAAACCACTCGTGTGCAACGCCGATGAGAGCCGCGCTTTTCAAGCAAACCACCAGTAGTGTATGATCTACAGTGTCAAACCCCGCCGACATATCATCTCGTCTTCCGTTGCAGGCAAGAAATTGCTGAATTTATCATCCACAGTGCATGGACTCTCATCTGGAGGCACGTAGGTAGGGTCTGCCTTGAGTGTCAAGATTTGCTGAATCAGTCTTACTTTGTCCAGGAAAAATGCACTGAATCTGTTAGCCAGTTGTTCCAGTGAACCCGCATCAGTTAGGCTAGCTTCTGGTTTCATCAACAGGGCGTTGAAATTTGTTTAGAACTGTTTGTGGTCAGATGCAGCTTCGGTGATCTTTGCAGTGTAGTAAGTAGATTTGGCGGAGGAGATGAGCTGATTTACGTTGCGTCTCTGCTCTTTGAAGAGAT
>BSQZ01000096.1:952500-985000 GCA_033239005.1 Lamellibrachia satsuma | reverse complement strand
CTACTCGGCTTTTGAGGCATAGACTGGATCATGTCGTGCCGTTGATTACCGCCATTATATCAACAAAACGTTGGCAACATCAGTGGTAATAAATTACTCGAAACATTAATTAGAGGCCACATGGTGGAATTCCTTGTAAAACATAAATTAATAAATACATCTCAACATGGGTTCCTAAAAGCAAGGTCATGTCTAACCAATCTCTTGTGTTTTTGGAAGAAATTACAAAGTGGGTAGATGACGGGTCACCAGTGGACGTTGTCTATTTAGATTTTCAGAAAGCTTTCGATAATGTTCCACATCAAAGATTGTTACTTAAACTAAAAGCCCATGGTATAAGCAATGATATAATCAACTGGATAGAAAAGTTGCTTACACACAGAAGACAGAGAGTAATAGTAGATGGTGAGATTTCAATCTGGAAATCTGTTCTGAGTGGGGTACCACAGGGATCAGTATTATGTCCTATACTGTTTTTAATATATATAAATGATTTGGAAGATGACATATCTAGCTGAAATTTGCAGATGACACAAAAGTACTCAGAAAGGTTACCAATTATACAGATAAACAAAGCTTACAGGATTATCTAGATAAATTAGTTAAATGGTCAGAAAAATGGCAAATTTATTTTAATTTTGGGAAGTGTAAATTCATACACATAGGAAATGGAAACATGGACGACAAATATAAAATGGGGGATGTTGTACTAGGTAGAACCACACAAGAAAATGACTTAGGTGTAACATTTAGTGCTGACATGAATGTTTCAGAGCAATGTGGGATTGCTGCTTCGAAAGGAAGAAAATTAGGAGAACTATCACGTATAAGGAGAAGCAGGTAATTGTACCCCTGTACAAAGCAATAGGTAGACCACATTTGGAATATTGTATACATGCATGGAGTCCGTATCGTAAGAAGGACATAGACAAGCTAGAAAGAATACAACGAAGAGCAACTAAAATTATTTCAGAATTGAGAGACCTTAGTTACGATAATCGCTGATAACAAAGTGGTTTGACAACACTAGAGACCATGAGACTAAGCGGATACCAAATATAAGTGTTTAAAATAGTGAACGGTTATGAGGATGTTGATAGGAATATGTTCTTCAAATTTAAAGAAAGCAGTAGAATCAGATGACACAAAGCAGCATTAGTTAAGGAACAGTGTATGTTGGACATGAGAAAGTACTCTTTCTCACAGAGGGTAATAAATGAATGGAACAAACTGCCAAATGATTGTGTTAATGCTAGTAGTGTGAATATGTTTAAAAATAGAATTGACAGATATCTGATAAGGGCGGGCTACACATAGATGAGAAAATTGTTGGACTCTCGATAAGCCAATGGCTTCCTTGTCCACTTGCCATCTGGAAATTGTTGTTCGAGATGGCAATCTTGTTAAATCTTGTTAAATCTTAAATCTCTACGGACTGCAACTTATGGTGAACGTTGTTTCAGCCGACACGCGACCATACTGTGCAACGACTTGCCTGCGAACATTAAACAACTGAACACTCTCAGCTCTTTCAAGAGACACTTAAAAGCACATCTTTTTTAAGCTGGCATACGACTGACGTGATTGAGTTACGCTCTCGTTTTAATGACACTGCTCTATACCAATGACTTATTCGTAATGTTTATTCATGTGTGTACTATAAGTGTAATATCTGTGTTTATTTATTTGTTATTTTTAAATCATCTCCTTTACACTATGTACTTTTAAAATAATCTTTATTTTATAGTTTTATTTAATTTGTGCAGTTTTTTGTGTGTATTTGATGTATTTTATAGTTTTATTTAATTTATGCGAGAGAGTATTTTATGTTAATAGGATTAGGGCGCTATACAAATTCCGATATAATAATATATATATATATATATATATATATATATATATATATATATATATATATATATATATATATATATATATATATATATATATATATATATATTATATATACGCACGCACGCACGCTCGCTCACTCGCTCGCTCGCTCGCTCGCTCGCACGCACGCACACACACACTCACTCTCTCGCTCACTCACTCACTCACACACACACGCACGCACACACACAAACAACAATCGATGGGTCTGAAGTCGCGCAAACATAGTTCTACGAGCGAGGACTCTACCGTGCTGAACACATAACAATTTCCTGACAAACTTAAAGTAGCAAAAGTTATTCCTATATTTAAGAAAAATTATCCCACTTTATTCATCAAATTATAGACCAATATCCCTTTTGCCTGTTATTTCAAAAGTCTGGGAAATAATTATGAATAACCAATTACTCCTGTATTTTACTAATACAAAATGACTGTATGATAATCATTACGGCTTCAGACCCCACCATTCAACTGAATATGCAGCTGTAGAAATAGTCGATATGATCATTACACAATTGGATAACAACAAGTTACCCAACGGTGTATTTCTTGATTTGTCGAAAAGATTCGATACACTTGACTACACAATCCCCTTAGAAAATTAGAACAATATGGGACGGAATCCTCAGCATTACATTTATTAAAGAGTTACTTAACAAATCGTGAGCAATTTGTAAAAAATATATGACATAAAATCAAACGTCTTACCTAGATAAACGGTGTTTCCACAAGGCTCAACACTAGGTCCTCTGTTATTCATAATATATATTAACGATTCTCACAAGCCAGTACTGTCTTTAAATTCATTACATATGCAGATGATGCTTCTCTAGTAAGTGCGCTCGGGTCCTTTACAAGTGGTACTAACAATCCAGATACTGAATATGTGATAAATACTGAACAACACAGCATAGCAGAATGACCAAAATTAAATAAATTATTATTAATCATAAACAAAACTAAATATATGATTTTTCAAATGTCAAAGAAAAAGGTAATAATACCAACATTAACAATTGATGATGATAACACTGAAAGAGTCCAACATTTCAACTTCTAAGGTATAATATTAGGCACACATTTAAGTTTGCGTAAACATATTGAAAAAATATCAAATAAGTGTTCTAGGACAATCAGAATTATGTCTTACTAAAACGTATCATAATTATACTATATAATTCATTAATATTACCCCACATAAATTACTGCCTAATGATCTGGGGCTACCAGTGTAATAGGATAATAACATTACAGAAGAAAGCAATTAAAATAATACTTGTAACCAAACACAAGGCTGTACAACTCATATACGGAACCATTATTTAAAAGCCTCTCTGTTTTAGAGGTTGGAGACTTACTTAAAATACAGATACTACGATTTTATTATAAATTCATGCACAATTACCAGCATACTTACATAACTGGCCGATTAAAAAGAATACGTATATACACAATCGTCTCACGCATAAACACAACGACATACACACATTTAGAACACAATATGAATTTGCAAAAACAATCTGAAATATAATTTACCACACACCATCAACAATACTCAAGACATTTTAAAAGATAAGGTGTCCACACACAGCTTACAGGGATATATACATTATGCTGAAAAATATATTATAAGAAATATGCGTGTGCACTGATATTAACTGCTACACTTGTACGCATGGTCAAGAATAAATAATTAATACAACTATATGCGTTAACATTAATTTACGCAAGCGAAAATGTACAATACATTCATTGAAAACTTACCAGGGTTGCTCAGTTGTTTAGGCTTCCCGCCAATCAATGCTTGAATGACCAGCCCACTAGTGCTACAGTTGATAACATATCCATTCACACATGCCTGAACCTGATCTCTGTTTGACAGTACTGAGAGCATACTTACATGTTCTATTATTTTAAATATTAGGGTGGGTTGGATGGGTGGGTGTGGTACAAATACTGAAAATGCGCCTCTCGGTGCAATAATGAAACTACAGTGGAACGCAAATACTTTGTCCAAGGATCGTGGATCCTCAGTTTTACTCTTTGTAGCCGCGAAGTGGCAAATTTGGGTGAAAACATAATATGTGGTTTTTAAATGTACTGATAAATACGACATATTATGGAGCATTACCAATTTAGCAACTGCGTCCTTCCAGCGCTTGTGTATCACTCGTAACTCGGATGATAACGTTAATGTCAGTCCCGATCAGCCAGGATATAAAGTTCGGCTTGGCGAAAATGTTCTGTAAAAGACTTGCTAGTTGAGTGAGACCTCAAAACACCATAACAAGTAGTAACCACAACATACAGACTGGTCAGTTATTGTCAGAGCATTCAGAAGTGCAGCAGACAGGGCTCGTTGTACCGAACGTCGTGACGCCGACGAGGTTGCACATATTGCTACCTAGATGTGACGGACGGAGCATCGTCACAGGGGTATGGGCATAACCCCTCACGGATAAAATTTCTCACGGACATGACCGCTCTATTTGAACGGGATTGATCTATAAAAAGTCAAGAATGAACAGAGGATCCAAAGATTGTTGTCTAGCCGGAGGCTATGTCCGACGGCGCTTCGCTTGACTGAGTCACTGGGCCAAGAGCGCTATTTGTCACTTCGCCTGTCTTAAATGGCGGTGCGTAACAGCTGGTCACCGTTCTGCCTGGCAGGTCGAGGGCTATTGAATGCTGGACGTTGCTTTGCCTGCCTAGCAGGTCGAGGGCTTGTGATCACAAAGCGCCACTTCGCTCGTGAAAGTTCAGCGGTGCCTCGTTCGACCAGTGAACGGTGCTATGAACTCTCCGGCGATAATATAAAGAGCCAGGGCAACAAAGGCACCTTGAGGTAAATGTTGCCATAATATGTGTCTGTGACCGTGATTATCTTTCATCATAGTTTATTTTACACGGGAGTTGAGTCTGTTATGCCAATGATTCATACCCATTTCGGCTATAGCGGACACAAGTGTTTCTTGTTTCGATGTGCTATTTGACGTGATCTTGCACTTCTGGCCCCAAGTTGTGCAACAGTGTTCGAAATATGCGTAGACCCGTTTTAAATGAGTACTAATCAATTGATCGCGAAAACTGGACGCGGGAAGAAACAACCTGTTAAAAAACGCCCACTTTACTGCCTAAACAGTCCGTTAAATTAAAATATTAAAATGGGCGCTAAAAAGTGTATATAATTGAGATATACTTAAAAATCAGGAAGTTAGGTACGGAGTCATTATGTTTACACCTTGGAAATGTATCGTACATCATAGCCAAAAGCGGAAAAGCAAGGTAAATTTGTCATTTTAACTTTGCACATCCATATAATTTGCTGGTAATAAATACTGTGGTTGGCTTTTTGAGAAAGCAGATGAGGCATATAGTAGAGGCAAATATTATCAAAGTAATTCGGGTAGGTATTTGTTAGGAGGTTGAAAATGGGAATTTTAGTGGGTGTGACAATTACTTGTGAAATTCAGAGCGGGGAAACCGCGCGCTATTCTTATATAACCCATACTGGGTTGTTACAAAATCCTATTGATTGGCTGGGAAGCAGTGGCCGAAGACCGCACTGCTTGGCGTCAGGCAACACGCAGAGGCGTTGAAAGGGCAAATGAAAAGAAACACCAGCATGCGGCTGAGAAGAGGCGAAAACAAAAAGCAACACTACCACTACTGCCATCCTGTTTCGTCTGCTTTGGCTGCGGCAAGGACTGCCACTCAAGAATCGGCCTTCACAGCCACAGTGGACGCTGCCAAAATTCGACAAGTAGACAACGAGGCGCATCAGCATCGTCTCTTCGAGCTACGCTCTGTGGTATTCTAACTCCCTTGTTACATGCCTCAACCTCATCTCCGTCTCAGCCTAATGACTTGAATTGTGACTGGGTAACATGACTATGAAATGCCAGCTGTTACGTGAGCACCGGTTTGAGAGTTAATTGGGAAATTGTTATTTAAACTAAATTAAATTAAATTAGCCCAATTTTGGTAAAGCTAATTAATTAAATTAAATTAAATTCATTGAGTTAATTTAATTAACCAATTAATTAATTAACCAATGTCTGCGACGCATGCACGTTATATGCAAATACGAACATTAAAAAGGTATTTAATTTTATATGTAACTACAGTGAAACCTCGGTATTAGGGTCACTGGGACTTAACAAAAGTCATTCTAATAGCGAGGTGACCCTAATACTGAATATGGGGATTGAAGCATCATGGGAAGTGTGAACATTGCTCAGATACATGTGATTTTAATAGCAATGCATATTAATAAAATACACTATTGATATCAAGTACATTGTCTGGGTTATTTCTCTATGTACAGAACAAAATAAATGTCTCTCCTGGAAGCAAGGAAAGCTCTACAGCACTGCGCTCTTCCAGTTGTCCTTCATGTGTAAATATTCCCCAAGGGAGAGCTTCTTAGCCATAAGTTCAGCCTCAATCTGGGCAGCATGCTGGTAGACTACATTCAGTCCCCAATTAAGCGGCTTTTGTTTGTCCCAAATAGGCTTCGTCACCTGAACCTACTTCTCCAATTGAGCTCAGCTTTGTTAGATAAACAAACAGTCAGGCGTCCAATTAATGACACCCTATTGTTATCATCAACACCGACCGGGCCGTTGTGTTTATCTGGGAATTTTAGTTAAAAATGTTATCTAAGATGACGGAGGATCTTAAGTGCTGCATCTTTTATAGTTTTCTGAAGTTTACTGGGCTATGCGTAAAAACGTCAGGATCGTGGCTTCTAATTACTATTGACATTGTTGGCGGTGCTTTTGAGTCTGACAAAGGGGCAGCCAGCTGGCGTCCAGAATCTGATGGGTAGCTGCTCGGCCGTGACTGACACTAATTGCGGGGTTCATATGTGGGTAATCTGACCCTTTTGCACCCAGTTGCTGACCCAATTATGTTCTTTGTTTAAGTGTTCCGTCATAAATGTTCAATTTGGGGATGTCATTATACAATCGAAACCAAACAATATTATTACAACGCATCAGGGATTGGGCAATTAATTTGTAAAGTTAATTAATTCATTAATTGTTAATTACACTTAACTCATACGTTATCCAATTAAATAAAATTATCCTCACATATTTATCAGGTAAATTAAATAAAATTAACATCACAAATGTTTTAATTAAACTAAATTAACTTTAATCAAAATAGCAATTAACAATTAAATTATGTGTTATTAGAAATGCAGATTATATTCATATGTGACTTTTTGTGTAATCATTTGATGCGAGTCATCATTGAAATAATATATGCTAATAGTAATTGTTATTGCTTACCTATTTAACAACAGTAATGTAACGATAGTACAGCGTCCATAGACATTGACTATTTTACTTATTACATCTAAAAAACATCATTATATATAATCAATTCAGAACAGTATTGTTGAAAAAAAAATCGTGATGAACCACTCATTTCAGTCCAATCTTCCTGATTTTCTCTTAATACTATCACAACACATAACTCTGTTGTTACTTTTACTATCACCTCATGTTCTTCTGTGGTTACTTTCACTTCCAGCAGAATTGTTTTTCGCGGCAGCATAAACAATAATATGTTATTATTAATAATAACGCCAGCTTGGCAGTACAAATGTTAATCAATTATTCAATGGAAAAAAATCCACTTAAGAAATTATTAGTAATGTTACTGTCTAGCAACTAGTATACACAGCACAAATTCTACATCCGCCATTGTGTCCCGTCAACGAAATGATTTCCATAGCGATGTTTGCATCGTTTAAATGTAGCTCAAATCCAATAACTACAACGTAAAATGCCTAATTATATAGATTTAACCAGATTTAGCAAGATTGTCATCCCAAACAACAAATTCCAGATGGCAAATGGACAAGGAAGCCATTGGCTTATCGAGAGTCCAACAATTTTTTCATTTATGTGTAGCCCGCCCTTATCATATATCTGTCAATTCTGTTTTTAAACATATTCACACTGCTAGCATCAACACAATCATTTGGCAGTTTGTTCCATTCATTTATCACCTTCTGTGAGAAAGAATACTTTCTCATGTCCAACCTACACTGTTCCTTAACTAATGCTGCTTTGTGTCCTCTGGTTCTCCTGACTTCTTTAAGTTTGAAGAACATATTTCTATTAACATCCTCATAACCGTTCACTATTTTAAACACTTCTATTTCGTCTCCTCTTAGTCGCCTGGTCTCTAGTGTTGTCAAACCAAATTGTAATAAGCAGCTTTCATAACTAAGGTCTCTTAATTCTGGAATCATTTTAGTTGCTCTTCGTTGTATTCTTTCTAGCTTGTCTGTGTCATTCTTACGATACGGCCTCCATGCTTGTATACAATATTCCAAATGTGGTCTAACTATTGCTTTGTACAGGGCTACAATTAGCTGTTTCTCCTTATACGTGATAGTTCTCCTAATTATCCCTAGAATTTGTTTTCCTGTTGAGATGTATTTATTAATTTATGTTTTACAGGGAATTCAACAATGTGGTCTCTAATTAATATTTCGAGTAATTTACATACAACTGATGTTAATCTCACTGGTCTGGTTTGTTCCTCGATCGTTTCTTAAATAGCCGTGTAATGTTTGGTTCTTTCCATTCTGAAGGAACTATTCCTTCTTCTAGTGACAAGTTAAACACTTTTGCAAGTGGTGTATTAATTTTTTCAACAATTTCCTTAAGCAGTTTTGGTGGTATCCCATCAACTCCAGGTGATTTATTACCTTTCGTCTTCTTAATTGTCGTTTCTGTAATTTCAGGAGTTACAAACAACTGCCACAAATGCACTGATTTATTGCCATCAAATTTAGTAAATGGAACTGGAAGTGAGCTGATATATTTTGTGGTAAAGACTGAGCTGAAATACTCATTCAGGACCTCTGCCATTTGAAACCCGTCTGAAATTATGTTTCCACTGTTGTTTTCCAGTGGTCCGACCTTATCTCGAACTTTCTGTTTACTCCTTACATAAGCATAGAAACTCTTGGTGTCGTTTTTTATATTACCAGCACATTTTTTTCAAAGGTTCTTTTAGATTTTCTAATTGCTGTTGTAGCTAGGTTAAGTGCCTTTTTGTAGTTTGTGTAGTCTTCTACATTTCCAATGTGTTTATATATCCTCCACAGCATCTGTTTGTGAGTAATTTTTCTAATAGCCTCTTTTGACACGTGTTTCTTCCTGGACCTTTTCCCTTGTTTTCTTAATGGATCACCTGTCTCAATAATGCCCTCAATGTCATATTTTATACAAGTCCAGCATTATGTTGCTGTTTTGTTCTTCAGCAAGTTATTCCAATCTATATCTGCTAGATGTGTTCTCTTCTCTTTATATTTACCTTTATTGAAGTTCCTCCTCCATTGTTTTTTATATGTATTCCCTGTTTTTACTTTTATATTAAAATGGATTTGGTTATGGTCACTTGAACCCAAAGGTTCGTGTACTTCAACATTGTCAACTAATTCATTTTGAGAAGACAAAATTAAATCTAACACATTCCCACCTCTGGTTGGTTCCAAGACATGTTGAGTAAGGAAACAATCCTGTGTTTGAAGTAAAAACTGATGGTCGTTACCTCCAGCCCTCTCTAATGATTCCCATTGTATATGGCCATGATTAAAATCATACATTATAACACATTCCCCCATGCTCACCTCCCTTATCGCCTTTTGTAATTTTACATCTTCGTCTTGTCCTATGTTAGGGCTACGATAAACTACTCCTACTGTTAATGTTGAGTTCCTGGTAAATGTGTTACACCAAATTGCTTCCTCACAATCTGCTTCACTTTTCAGTGTTATTTCATATGCTTGGATAGATTCTTTAATATATAAAATTACTCCACCTCCCCTTCTTTGTCGTCTATCCTTCGTAAACATTACATAACCTGTCATTGCTAACTCAGCATCTACTATATGTTTATTTGCCAATGATTCTATGATGCCTATTACATGAGGATCAATATCTGCTACCATAATGTCTAACTCACTTTTTTATTTACTATGCTCCTGGCATTTAAGCATACACATTTAAGTTCATTGTCTGAAATTATTTGGTGAACATTTCTTTGGATGTGTATTTGTAGTAGTACTCCTTTGAGTTTTCCCTGTCAGTTCCCCCTGCGCATCTAGTTTAAATAATGTATGGTACCTGCGCCCTCGTCGACAATTCTGACAATAATGATACATCGATTCTGAGGTACGGTTGACGTACAGATCCACCACAGTGGGTGACGTGTGCGTAGGCCACGCCAAGGGTGTACGACTTCATAGACAGCCGAATCAGGGAGGCTGACCTCATCGAAGAAGGCGCCGCACGTCGCCGTTCTGGCAGCCGAGCGAATCTCGCCCGATGAACGGAGGGACGTACGTACGGCAGCCAGACATGAGACTCTGCGGAAAAGACACGTTTGTACTGCCCGTCCGACCAGTCCTGTTGCGGGTGGCTGAACTGGTGCGAGTAACGGTTCTTCCATTTCGGGCGCCATCTCGCTTGTTGTTGACGAACTTCGGGAGTTGAGTGATGCGAAGGATGGAGACTGTCCAGCCAGTCCGCACTACGATAGCCTGAACGCGTTAATTGCAAAAGTAGAGCTCAAACGCCGGGAAAACAAGTCGATAAATGACCGGTGACATCATCCAACAAACACTATTTCCCTGTAATGACTAATGTGACTGCGCTGCTTACGGCACCAACTGTGGTATCACGGTAGCTTTAACAAGATTTAAAAAGATTTGCCATCCAAGCCAAAGGCCGAGATGGCAAGTGGACAAGGAAGCCATTGGCTTATCAAGAGTCCACCAATATTCATCTGTGTGTAACCCGCCCTCCTGAGATATGGGTCAACCTTGTTTTTAAACATATTCACGCTGATAGCAGTTACACAAACTTTAGATCATTTGTTCCATTAATTTATTGTCTGTGTGAGAGCTTCCTGATATCCTTCTTTGTTTTTGTTTAGATAAGCAACTCTTAAATTTAAAATAAACAACCATTCTCAAATTCAGAAACCAAAACCGCTTTAATGAGCTTTGGAATCACCATTCATTACGTGAGACTAGAAGGGCTTTACAAATGTTTTTTAAATGATATTTTGTTTATGAAACTCAACCTTTTTAAGATAACATAACCCATATTAAATGTTGTAATATGATATTAGAAATGCACGTAATGCACCAGAGAACATGTGGAAATGCTAACTGAAAATCTTACATCAATCAATATACAGTGACTCATTACATTTTTATATTTTGTGAAGATTTGCAGGGCCCCACACCCTGCACATTTTCTGCCACAACTTTACAATTCTTTCAAAAAAATTATTAAATTTAACAAGCATCTACAACTTTTAGAATGTGATTAAATGGTCGATGAATAAATGTATTGGTATGTAAATATTGTATGAGCAAATTTCCAACAAAGTTGCAAAATAATTTTTTTTCAACAATACTGTTTTGAATTGACTACATATAATGATGTTATTTAGATGTTATAGGTAAAAGTAATAAGTGTCTATGGACGCTGTACTATCGTGACAGTAACATGTACGAACTTACCGGTGATTTTATTATTGTTATTAAATACGTAAGCAATAGCAATTACTATTAGCATTATTATTTCAATGATGACTCGCATCAAATGCTTACAAAAACAATCATATATGAATATAATCTGCATTTCTACTAACATATCATTTAATTGTTATTTGCCATTTTAATTTAAGTTAATTTAGTTTAATTGAAACACTTGGAATATTAATTAAATTTAATTTACCTGATAAATATGTGAGGATAATTAAATTTAATCCCTAATACGTTGTAGTAGTATTGTTTGGTTTCGATTGTATAAAGACATCCCCAAATTGAACATTTATGACGGACCGCTTAAACAAAGAACATAATAGGGTCAGCAACTGAGTGCAAAAGGGCCAGATTACCCACAGATGAACACCGCAATTAGTGTCAGTCACGGCCGAGCAGCTACCCATCAGACTCGGGACACCGGCCGGCTGCCCCTGTGTCAGACTCCAAAGCACAGCCAACAATGTCAATAGTAATTAGAAGCGACGATCCTGGCGTGTTTACGCAGAGGCCAGTAAACTTCAGAAAACTATAAAAGATGCAGCACTTAAGATCCTCAGTCATCTTAGGTAACACTTTGAACTAAAATTTTAATCGGATGAGTAGATTTACCAGATAAACACGATAGTGCGGTCGGTCTTGATACTAACAATAGGGTGTCATTAATTAGTCGCCTGACTATTTTGTATCTAACACAGCTGAGCTCATTTGGAGAAGTAGGTTCAGGTGACGAAGCCTATTTGGGACAAACAAAAGCCGCTTAATTGGGGACTGAATGTAGTCTACCAGCATGCTGCCCAGATTGAGGCTGAACTTATGGCTAAGAAGCTCTCCCTTGGGGAATATTTACACACCCCCATGAAGGACAATTGTAAGAGCGCAGTGCAGTAGAGCTTTCCTTGCTTCCAGGAGAAACATTTATTTTGTTCTGTACATAGAGAAATAACCGAGACAATGTACTTGATATCAATAGTGTATTTTATTAATATGCATTGCTATTAAAATCACATGTATCTGAGCAATGTTCACACTTCCCATGATGCTTCAATCCCCATATTCAGTATTAGGGTCACCTCGCTATTAAGGTCACTTTTGCCCAGTCCCGTAGTTACTTATGAAATTATATACCTCTTTACTTTTCGTATTTGCATATAACGTGCATGCGTCGCAGACACGGGTTAATTTTAATGGTTAATTAAGTTAACTCAATTAAGTTAATTAAATTAAATTAATTAGCTTTACCAAAATTCACTGAATATGAATGTACAACTAATGATATGCTACACAATGACGCCAACATGTTTCATTGGTACAGACGGTTGAACCCAATGGGCAAGTATAGCAGCGTCAATGAATGTCGCCTACAAATCGGCACACGGTATGCTTTCTGACCTGTATTGACAGTGTCGGCTGCAGTAATATTTGAACCTGTGAAGCTAAGTTGTTTTCCTCGTCACACGTCACTGAGTTCATTGAATAGTCTCTCCAGTTGCAGGATGTCAGGAAAAAGGAACAAGCAAGACGGAAAGGAAAAAGCCGACACGCACCAAAAATAAGGCGAATGCCCGTCGTATGCACTGCCACTGGGCATAGAAGAAGGCGACGTAAGATCTGCTATTCAGACACTCATTGCACACGATGACAGTATAATGCAGAAAATTCTGGATACTGTCACACAGGTAATTGTGGCAAAACTGATGGACTATCAACATTTCAAAGACACTTTGGTAAAACACGCCATGCAGGAGGGAGTGTTAGATCGTATCAAGCAAGAACTCATGAATCCCGGAATATCGAACATGAACAAACTGTTAACAAAGTTGACGCCATTCAGAAACAAGTGTCTGAACTGGAGAACAACAAAGGTACACTGTGTTACACAATCGACGCCCAGGAGAAATACAGTAGGAAGAACTGCATTTTGTTTCATGGAGTACCTGAAACAATGAAAGACACTGGCGAAGCTGTGTTGAACAGTTGCAGCACCAAATTAGGTATGAACTTATCACGTGAACAGATCGACAGGAGCCACCGGCTAGGCAATCGCCAATCGTCAAGTGACGACAGACCCCTTAAACCACGGCCGATTGTGGTCAAGTTTATTTCGTACGAGACACGTCGGGTCATCTTCACTTATAAACGCAAGCTTACAGGATACACACTCGTCATCACAGAACATCTTACGAAGCATCAAGCGGATATCCTACACAGGGCAACATCCTTAGACTTCGTGAAAGCAATTTGGACAACAGACAGACGTTTTATTTGCCTGCTTCAAAATGGCCGCAAGGTGCGCTGCAGACCGAAGAAATTTTGACAGTCTGCAGAGTTATCTACAATCAATAAGGTGAAATGTTTGTATAAGTCCATGAGACCAACTGGAAGGAGGGTTGCCGCCCTTCTCCTGATTGAACCTAACACAAATCTGGAGAGAATTGTTGGGGATTGTTTCCAAAAGGCTATCAATTCCTTTGAAGAAGATCTCCTCAAGCGATTTCTCCGCTTTGCCACATACACACTCGGAGTGCCAAACATTTGCAATGATTTATTTCATTGCGAAGACATGCCACTGGTTCAACTAGACCACAGTTTTTTATCACTGGTGGTATCATTTGCATTGCACTGTGCCTTCACCAATTTGATTAACTCGGCGTTGATTTCTTTTAGCTGTAGCATTGTCGCTTCGAGATTAAATACTTTGTCCACCAGTTGCATTACAACACTGGATAGTTGTCTGCATGCATGGCAACTCCACACGCCAATGATCGTCTTTGGCTCTTCTCTAACGCATTCGTAGTGGACCAACAGCTGGTACAGGCGGCATTGTACCATTCTCTCCGTTTATTTTCCTTTAAATTTGCACTGTAAAATACAGGCAGTTGTTTTTGTCTTTTTTCTTGTACCCTTTGCCTTTGTCACATACTTAGGAGGTTCCGCTACCACGGTTTGCCGTGTCAATGTTTGAGGCGGCGAAAGGGTTAGGTTTGCAAGGATGGCGTCAGTGACGGTGAACTGAAGTTCGCCGTGACTGTTAACGCTTTCCACATTTGAGTCGCTCGCCCTGCAAAACAGGGTTTCCACCGAGCGTCTCGTAGTCATCCCACGTCGCCACCCGATAGGTGGAACACGCAGTGGGGTGAAACGCTTAGCTCGTGTTATCATCATCGAAACGCCAAACAGCACTGGCGCGTGACGGCCGACGAATTACCTCAGTGGTTGATCAAGTGTGACGTTGGGCTATGTCACCACTCTTGCATTCAACCTTCACTGGGCGATATAGGGTGGTACGTCCACAATCCATTCACATCTTGCTCAATTTGGCCTTAACATTGCATTTAAAAGTACACACCGATATCCATATGAAATGTTCTTCCAATTGGCCGGGGTCTGTCAGTCTGACAACGGCCTTTAATCGTTAACCTAGGATAATATAAGATATCAAATGTAAACAAATCACGCTTGTAAATGTTGTTAAGGATATTATTAACATCATCATAATGATTACCATCATCACTTTTAATACATTACAGGTCGATTTATTACATAACCGGTCGATTATTACATTACTGGTTGTAACAGACGTGTGACGAGGAAAACAAACCAGAGATACAGAGTCAAATGCTAACAACAGTCAAAGCAGCCAGTACAGCTCAGAACTCGTGTGCCCCTTTGTAGGCGATATTCATTGACGCTGCGACACTTGCCCATTGTTCTTAACAGTCTGTGAGTGAGTGAGTGAGTGACTGTGTGAGTGATTGAGTGTTTTGAGTGTTTTATTTCGGAATTGAATGATACAGAACATAAATAAAAGATAAAAATAATGCAATAGATACAATTCCTGGTTGGCAGCAGAGCCGAGGCTATTACCAGTGTATATCTATATGTATACAAGCCCTGTATACAAAGATACGGCAAAACAAAAATTAAATGTGTCACTGGTCTCTGCTAATCGCTGATAATGGTAGACTAATTGTTAGAACACAGAAACAGCGTGCAATTAATAACTATAAACAGACAACTAATACACTACCATAAATAATAAGTAACAATTGTGAAAAGGTCAGTAGACGAAAGATGAACAACAATTATTGCGCAATTATAAAAAGTACATAATGCTAAATACTATTTTTAACACATATATACAGCAAGAATGATAGATTCCAGAAGAACAAACCCAGCAATAGGCATTTATTATGCAGTAGAATTTTCATAACCTCTTAAGACAACAACAACAAAATACAAAAAACAGTAACACATTTAATATGTTGTAGTATTTCCATAGCTTTTGAAGACATATGCCTTTAAAGATGATACAAAAGTGATAGTAGTATGTTTGTTTTGAGTATCTGGTGAAATTGTATTCCACACTAACGGCCTTTTGTATAATATACTATTTGATGGTCGTATTGTAGAACTACTGATAGGACGAGTATGTCTAAGTTGCCTGGTGTCATGATTATGAATACCACTGGTTTGTGTGAACATTTTAGACAACGATACTGGTAGGTTGTTGTGGGAAAAATTATAAATAAATTTGGCAATTTTTATTTCATAGATATCCTTCAATTTTAGTATAGTTAAGCATGTGAAGAGGGATAAGTGTGCTCATGGAAACTAATTCCAAGAATACTACGAAAAAAATTTTTTCTGCTTAACAAACAATTTCATGATATGGGATTTAAGTGTATATCCCCAGAGGATTATTCCGTATGTCAAATATAGATATACTAATGTATAATACATTTTCTTGAGAGATACTACGTGGAAGAAAGCGATTCACTTTATTTATAGCATATAAAGCACTTGTAAGTTTTTTCATATCTCCATACATTTATGCGTTCATGCAAGTCACGTTTAACATCAATAAGAAGGCCTAAAAAGTTTATACAGTGGGTAGGCTGAATTATCTCATCGGACATCTTTCACGAGGTTTGTTCCCTATGTATATGTCGGGACATAGAAAACAACATATGTTTTGATTTGGATACATTTAACGAAAGGTTATTAGCATAAAACCAGTCAGCTAATACTTGAAGTTCTTTATTCATGTCATTGTAAAGTTTAGTAATATGATTTCCACTGATATATACTGTGGTGTCATCAGCAAATAATATTGTTTTACTCTATTTGAGCAAAAGGAAAGATATATATATATATATATATATATATATATATATATATATATATATATATATATATATATATATATATATATATATATATATATATATATATATATATATATATATATATATAAAAAGCGGACCAAGAATAGAGCCCTGCGGTACACCGTACATAACATTTTGTGGAAACGAGGAACTATTGTTACAGCTTACATATTGTGTTCGATTTGTAAGATGACCCTTAAACCAATTAAGAAGGGTACCTCTTATTCCGTAGTAATCTAACTTATGTAATAAAATCCGATGGTCTATCGAATCGAAAGCCTTACTTAAATAAAAAACACACTGATAATTTAATCTTTTTTCTAATGCACTTACCACACCAGAAATTAACACGGATACAGTATTAATGGTAGAATGTTTCGAGCGGAAACCATATTGATTATTATTTCTTGTTGTTGATTAAAAAAACATATGTTCTTTTGTACACAACTCTGCCTAGTATCTTTGAAATAGCAGGAAGTAAAGATATAAGTATATAGTTAAAAATAAATTTTTAGCTTTTGATTTATAGACTGGTACAATTTTTGCAAATTTTAATTCGTCAGATATAATTCCCTCACTAGCTATTGGTAGAGATACTTGTTCACCAATTTGCTTTAGAAAACACGGACTAACATTGTCAGACCCACAACTTTTCTTAGGTTGACGGGGCCTTATTATTTGGCTAATTTCAACTGCATCAGTAGTTTTCAAAAACATACCATTTTATACTTTTTCCCGGACTTTTGTTAAGATAAGCGTTAAAATGGGTTTGGGGCTTAGGGATTGCATTTTCATAGCTTTGTCCAACGTTTGTAAGGACATTACAAAATGTATTTGAAATTTGATCAGGGTCATTAATTAAATCAAAGTTAAGTTTGAAATGTGTAGGAATACATGATTTATCATTGTGTTCCCCGATTATGGTTCGAAGTACCTGCCATGTCTTTTTACAATCATTCTTGAACTTTTGTAATAGGTTAGCATAGTAAGTTGTCTTACCAATATGCTTTAGTTTGTTGTAAATATGTCTACAGGTTATTTATAACGAACGTAAGTTGAATGTGGCCTTGATTTACCAATGCATTTTCGAAAAAAATTATTTGATTTCGTAGACGATATCATTAGACTTTTGGTCATCCACTCATTCCTGATTACATATTTTGATTTGATTGTAATAATTTTTTTCTGGGGCGAAGGAATCAGCAATATTTTGGAGTTGTGTCATGAATTCTCTAAATGCATTATTGATATCTAACTGATGTAAATAAGTCCAATCAATGTCTTGACGAGCGGAAGTTATATGACGAATGGATATTTCAGAAATTGATCTGTGTTCGAAGATTAGCGGCTCACTTAATGTTTGGGATATTTCCGTTTACCAATTAAACAAAATATGGGCAAGTGGTCCGATATGTCGCTATAAAGTACACCAGAATGTACCATTGAGTTGGAATGTCTTACATAACTATTATCAATAAGCGTTGCAGATGTATTGGTGATACATGTTGGCTTAGTGATGGTTGGAACCATGTTAGCACCAACAAATATATTTAGTAAGTCACCAGAGGGCTTCTACGAATCAAATCTTAGATAGTCAACATTTTGATATGTTCCAATTATAACCTGGTGATTTGAGTTTCGAATTTTATTTAAAACTGACTCATAATATTTAAGTGATGAACTAACCTCGGTATTGCGAAGGCGGTAGATCTCTCCAACAATTGAAGCAGAACCTTTGTCATTGGACTGAATAAAAATGGACTCGAATTCTCCCTCTACAAAAATGCCAAGATCATCACGAATAGTATACTGAATATCCTCACGTACATATATAGCAACATCACCTTTAGATTTTGCTTTCCTGTTTTTATACAGCATATTATAATTGGGCAGTTTATAGAGATAAGCATTATTATCATTTAAGAAGGTTTCACATAGTAGGATCTAACCAATATTAACATGTGCTTCCGATAAATGAGATAAAAGATTCTTAGATTCTTAAGGTTATAAAATTTTGCTGCCAGTCCTTGAATATTAAGATGAAGAACTCTACAATGAAAGATAATATTTCTGAAGTTATCAGAAAGTATATCATGAACGTCATGATAATTAATATTTATAATTTATATAAGAGGATTTGTATCGTCATCTATATTCAAGGCATGCAAATCAAAAAAATTCTTAGATCTTGTTCCGAATAATTACTTGGAAGAGAATCCATCATTTCACGACTCATTTTTACTGGTAGTAAACTGCCAAATTATATTACACAATAAGGTGACAACAATTCAGATGAAGTAGCACAATATTCAAAGTGTTCAAATTGTACTGACCAAACCGTGGAAGCCTTATATCAATCTGATATCTAATACATATTGATACACAACAAGCAATTCTGTATCGAAATAGCAGATAACCATTAATGCTGTTTAGAGGATATATAAGAATATAGTAGCTATAAATGATATCATTTGTAAGTATTGATTGAAGATACATCGTCTTAAACATCGCTATAAACAAGCCAGAATAGCTAACAAAACAGTCCTGGACTACTGACATGATAGCGTACTCTGATAAGCAAACAGACATTTGAAGGAGCAGTACTCTTGCACACACAAGCGGTATCTCTCGAACCGTTTCTAGAGTAACTCTTGGAGTTACTCCAAAACGCTCAAAGATATCAAGCAGCGTTTCAAAGGAATCCTCGTCAAAGCCTCCCATTTCAGGGACACTTGTAAGCACATTACCCTCGACTTTGAAAAGTACAACATCGGAAGATGAATTGAATCAGAAAGTATTGTTGCTGCAGAAACCCAACATGCAATATTTCTCCCATAATTTTATATTCTCTCCATACAGGTGAGGATGGATCAGGGGAATACAATTTCCCTCGCCATCAAAGTATTTAGCAAACATTGCCTGTCAAAATGCAGTCAGGGCATCTTTGAAGATTCCATCCCATCCACGCCTCTTTCCGCTGCAAATCAAATTACTATATTGACCCTTCAAACGTGCTCTCATTGAAGGCCACACGAGCCGCGAAAACCACAGAATTGACAATTAGGTTTAACAAGAGTTAACAAGATTTGCCATCCAAGCCAAAGGCCCAGATGGCAAGTGGACAAGGAAGCCATTGGCTTATCGAGAGTCCAACAATGTTCATCTACTTATAACCCGCCCTCCTGAGATATGTGTCAACCTTGTTTTTAAACATATTCACGCTGCTAGCAGCTACACAATCTGTAGACAATTTGTTCCATTCATTTATTGTCCTCTGTGAGAACGAGTACTTTCTGATGTTCAATCTACATTGATCCTTTACTAATTTTACCTCATGTCCTCTAGTTCTGCTATCCTTCTTGAGTGAGGAAAACATATTACTATCAATATTTTCATACCCATTCAATATCTTAAAAACTTCAATCTGATCTCCTCTTAACCTCCTTGTCTCTAGAGTTGTTAAACCACATTCTTTCAGGCGTTCTTCATAACTAAGGTTTCTCAGTTCTGGAATCATTTTAGTTGCTCTCCTTTGTATGCGTTCAAGCGTGTCTATATCCTTTTTACGATATGGTCTCCATGCTTGTATATAGTATTCTAAATGAGGTCTAACTATTGCTTTATAAAGAGGTATAATTAACTTTTTTCCTTTGTATGTTATGTTTCTTCTAATCAATCCAATAATTTTATTACCCTTTGAAGCTGCAATACCACACTGCTCTGAAACTTTCATATCAGCGCTTATTATAACTCCTAAGTCCTTTTCTTTTACAGTAGTACCCAGAACAGTATCTCCCATTTTATAGTTTACATCCAAGTTCCCATGTCTTGTATGTAGGCATTTACATTTCCCAAAATTGAACAACATCTGCTATTTCTCAGACCATTTCACTAATCTGTCTAGATCGTTTTGTAAATGTTGTTTATCACCATCAGTATTAACCTTTCTAAACAGTTTTGTGTCATCTGCAAATTTCAGTACGTTACTTGTTATACTGTCGTCCAAGTCATTGATATATATTAAGAATAATATAGGTCCTAATACTGATCCTTGAGGTACCCCACTTTCAACATGTTAGCAGTGTAACCGTGGATTTTTAGATGATTTCAATAGGCGGAAGGATTTGTGGTATTTTCCGCTACGTGTGCGTAGTAAATTATGCAGAAATTGGTAAACATTGACGGGTATGTCAATGGGATGATGACAACGGCTAGAAGGAAGTTTCAACATGTTTGATGGTCCCGTTTTCTTATAATCGTGCAAAACGTTAACATGGTCGCCAATGGGAAACGTATTAGCTGAACCCTAGAACATCGTGCCGTCGACTCCCACGATCGTTGGGTCGCATAAGGTGCCGTCTTTCCGCATCGCGTCCAGGGCGTTGCACAATTTCGAATTGAACATTTCCAACATGGTGTTTTATTGAAGGTTCTTAACTTAAACGTGGTGATCGATAATCGGCTTGGGTGATTTTGTTATTCATTGTTGACATCATAACATTAGATGGTTGCATACATAGACAGTGCAAACTCATTGGATCCTGCAACATTTCGTGCAAAATGCCACTTATTACATAATTTATGTATACAAAAGAACACATGAAACAAGGCAAGGTGTACGTGTGATTGTTTGTTTCTGCATCTAGCACATGCAATTAACAAAATGGCAAGGAACACTTGAATAATTCCAGAATTCCCGGATGTGGGCTGTCAAGAAGTCAATGTTGATTAGGACATTTTTTATTGTTTTGATTGTGCTAGCGTTCACGGAACGTCACGCACGCACGCACGCATGCACGCACGCACGCACGCACACACACACACACACACACACACACACACACACACACACACACACACACAAAACACACACGCCCAATGAATCGATATGACAGGTGATATTAACATGACAAAAAACTCACACCAAAATTGTGTAACTAATTATGCTTAGTAACTATATTGCACAAGAATGGAAACAGCGAATTCAATAACATACTCTCATATTTACCTCATTTGGTGGAAACATTTGCCAACTGCTGATTTGAATGTGTATATTGTGAATAAGAATTGCATATAGTTTATTTTAAGTAAAACTGGCTAGCTTATAAAGATATGATTCGAATGTTTCCTACATTGAACGTGGGCGCTAAAGGTGATCCCAATAAACAGCTTAGGTACATTCTTAATAGCGCGGCATCCAGTACTTAGAGCTTCGCAAAGCGCTTCACTCTTTACCACCAGACAGACCTATTCAGTCAACACCAACTCGTTTTCTCTTAGAAACGTTCAGACTCGCTACACTTAGTGCGCCAATGTCTATTGAAAAAGATTGTAGGATATTGTAGAGGCAACGTTTTGCTAAAACCAGAAATATGACTAAAAGTACGTGTAACTATTTGTTGTTGTGGTCTAGGCAGAGACAACTTATTGAAAGAAGGTGTGACACTGTCGCGCAATGGTCATGAGTAATATAATGTCATTGAAATTACAATAGTCAGCTAACGTGTTTAATTTACATTCTATTATTGAATGTATATTATATACAATACGTACATATAGAATTTTATAATTACCAAAACAAAAAATAAAAATAAATAAATAATAACCAAAACCTCGCAACACGGCGAGTGTAACTTAAATTAAGATGAAATAGCAAAGAAAACGATTCACATTATTAAACATATTGCTCGATAGCGATTCACCTGTCACTCGAACGCGATTCACATATTGCTCGATAACGATTCACCTATCGCTCGAACACAGTTCACACAGCACCCCTGGACAGTCCATTCTTTCCTGCCGTTAATGCGTCCGTGCTTTCCTGCCGCTCAAATCGACCCCGCCCTCACACGACGCTCCTGCTAGCCTTCCGTTGCGTACGTCTCTCCCCTATTCAGCCCGAGCTGGTTCTGCCTGATATAATTTTACCCAACTGCTGCAAGAACAATAAAATAAATTAACAAACAACGTGTAATAAGTATACAAAACGAGTATACAATGACTGATGATGCCTATAGAGAACCCTATGTGCCGCCCTTTTCTGTTACCCTCACTATAGCAAGCAAGAAACTAGCAAGCACTGCATCATCCACCTTGCAAACACAGTAAGAATCACTTGTATCCTATAGTAGCACACATCGGCTTTGTTTAACAAGAGTTAGTGATATTATGAACCACAGTTGCAGCAACATTCCTATTAGACCGGTTTCTTTCACTCTTATACACACACTCACATGATTTATTGTCTAGCAACGTCAAACAAAAATAATACTTAAGCCAGTCGCTCTGGCAATATTCAAAGAGTGCAAATACTATTTCTGTAGTCGCCTTCTCGCGATGTTCAAATCATGCAAATGCAATTTTAGTAGTCGCCTTCCCGCGACATACCACTGGCCGCCTCTTACTGCACTTGCAGTATCCACCTTCTCGCGACATTCCACTGGCCGACCCCGATTAGAACAGTCCCCAGCGTATATTTAGTCCATTAGTCAGTGATACGCTTCAGTAAACATTGCCGGCCTGTTACCTAACACACTGCCTATTGCTATGACTACCGCCGAGCCTGGCTCAACAATAGCTATAGAAAACCTGTTACATAAGATAGTGGCCAACAGTACGGCTGTAGAGTAAATATAAAATATAATATAATATTCACATTGTTACAAAGAGAAATTTTGAAAAAAAAAACATACAAATAACTCATAAAATACCATCCTTACTTCACCTTATTAATTTTGAGTCTCATTACAGGCATATAATCTTAACCCTAGATAGAAACACTTTCACAACTGGAAGGATATGATCAATGTTGACCCATTAAAACGTTTGATATGAGCTGTGCATGTTCGAAATACGAAACCTTAGCATTTCAATTGCACCTTACATTTTAGATTGGTTCGAAGATCAACATATATGATTTTATTTCCATGTGATTAGTTTTTTCATACGCTAAAATTATTAAGAATATATTTGAAAAAAATTACTGAAAATATTGTTAGCAATAACAAAAATAGTAAGTGATAATGATCAGTATAATCTGTGACAATAATGGTACAATCAATATAATATTTTGTTTCAATTAGGTTAAAATAGGTTGAGGATAAACTGGAACCACCCATTGAAAAAAATAAATGTATGTATTATTGTTCTACTATACGGGGGTGTGGCTTGGGTTACTTACCGATGTCACATGAAGACCCTGGAGACATTCCATCAACGTTGCCTCAAAAAAATGCTTCACATCCGGTGGGAACACCGTCGCACCAATGCCAGCGTCCTCACTGAAGTCAATACAACAAGCATCGAGGCAATGATCATGCAAAATCAGCTCCGCTGGACTGGCCACTGTGTGGACTGGCCACTGTGTCAAAATGCCAGACTCCCACCTCCCCCGACAAGTACTATTCTCCCAGCTGACTCATGGATTGAGAACCCGTGGTGGGCAGAGAAAAAGATATAAAGACACTGCCAAACACTGCATGAAGAAGGGCCATATTAACATCAACACTTCGGAGGACATGGCTGCCGACCGTCTACTTTGGCGCCGCAGCATCCACCAGGCAGCGGCCCGCTTGGAGACTGACCGCCTACTTCACGAGGCGGAGAAGCGGCAGAGGAGAAAGGAGAGGGAGATGTCTCAACACCTGCACATCTTCCTCCCACCCGGAACTTTCTGCCTCCACTGAAATAAGATTTACAAATCAAGAACCGGGCTCCTGAGACACCTCAGGACCCACGACCAACCCTTGGAAGACGTTATCCTCGTTTCGAGGACCGCTGATGGACCCTCCGGTTCACCTTTGACCCTTTTTGTAACGAAAATGACAAAACATGGAATAAAATTATAATAAAAATAGCTTGGCATCACCTGTTTGTGCGTAGACGGGGAACTGGGTATGTGCATGAGCTGTTTTTAACAGAACTACCTTCTACCATGTCGCTGATTTGACAATTAAGAACACGATCCACCTAATGCTGCCAGCAATTACCGCCGGTCAACACTGAACAGTTAACTGCTTCTAGTTGTGACATCCTAGTACAAGTGAACTGCAAGCACTGCCCTTAGACATGTCATGTCCCAACGCTACGCTTCACTTGAATGACGCTCCTTATATAATTGTGTTGGATGGCGCACCGTTTTAGAGTTTGATCAGAATATGTTACAATATGCAATACCTCGAAGTAAAAGTGCAAAAAGAAGACTTATGTGTGTTGTATCGATTCAGTTGTAGTTGCTGTAATAACTTGTAGTAACAGTATCGTCCAGTATGTTTTTGTAATATAAGAATTGTTTAATTATTGAAAGTTTGTGTTGGGTAAGAGCTGCAGCCCCACAAGGATAGCGCGGATTCAGGAGAGTAATCTTCTGCATTTAAATTTGATTCTAAAAACGGAGATATCTTGTTAAAAAGTTGACGCAAATATGCAAAAGGTGGAACTTTGTCAAATACAACCAGTAATAAACACTTACTGGTGCATTTTTGTCACTAGAACAAGGTAGCTAAATAACTCACCAAAATAATGCAACTAAATATTTAGTATGTAAACATGTTATTCAAGGGCATGATATACAGTCGCAAACGAATGTACAGAGTGTATATAACACAGCTATTTTGGCGCTAATAGCAGGTATTTAGATCATAAAAATACTCAGTGTCATAACTTTATATAACAATTACACAACTGGTGATGTCAATAACTTAATTAAATATTGAAACAGTCTTGAACAATGTATAAATCAACTACATTAGAATTCATCCATGAAATAAACACAATGCTATTGTAATGTTTACATTCAGTTCCAATCAGCTGTTTGTAATCAGGCAAGAAACACGCGAAATTAAAACGCGTTAGCTTGGATGCAGCCACGCCCAGAACTGGTTACGACGTCTAAGATTATTTTGTAAGTAAATTTCGAATACGGTTTACTTAGTAATATAACAAATAGTCCAGCATTAATTTGCAAAACTGATTGAACCAGTAAGAAACAGAAAGGTTATTTTATTACGCTTTTGACATTTGGCACAACACTCGCTTAGGCATTAACATTAACAATTTGGAAGCCGACGTGGTCCTTCTAGTTATCAAAGTCTTGGGGAAATAATAATTACTGCAATAAGCAGAATACCTTGCTCACATCGCCAATGTTGTGTAAGCAGAATACCCTTCTCACATCGCCAATGTTGTGTAAGCAGAATACCCTGCTCACATCGCCAATGTTGTGTAAGCAGAATACCCTGCTCACATCGCCAATGTTGTGTAAGCAGAACACCCAGCTCACATCGCCAATGTTGTGTTTCGGTACTTATTGTAATGTGACGTGAGACACTGGACCAGTATATTCCGTCGCTAGTGGTATATTCTCGTGAATCGCACATGCTTCCCTCTTACCCCCCACATCGCACATGCTTCCCTCTTACCCCCCACATCGCACATGCTTCCCTCTTACCCCCCACATCACACATGCTTCCCTCTTACCCCCCACATCGCACATGCTTCCCTCTTACCCCCCACATCGCACATGCTTCCCTCTTACCCCCCACATCGCACATGCTTCCCTCTTACCCCCCACATCGCACATGCTTCCCTCTTACCCCCCACATCGCACATGCTTCCCTCTTACCCCCCACATCGCACATGCTTCCCTCTTACCCCCCACATCGCACATGCTTCCCTCTTACCCCCACATCCCATATGCTAAACTCATTTCCATTAGCATCCATCCTATTTGCTATACTCATCACTTCCAGCATCCTTCCGGTAGGCAATACTCAACACCTAGCATACGTCCCATATGCAATACTCACTATCTCCAGCATCCATATAATATGTTGTGCTCATCACCTTTAGAAATCCCTCACATAAGCTATACTCGTCACCTCTAGTATACATCCCACATGCTATACACATCACCTCTAGCAGCCATCCCATACGCTACACTCATCATCTCCATCATACATTCCGTATGCTACACTCGTCACGTATAGCATACATCCCACATTCTATACACATCACCTCTAGCAGCCATCCCATACGCTACACTCATCATCTCCATCATACATTCCGTATGCTATACTAGTCACGTATAGTATGCATCCCACATTCTATACACATCACCTCTAGCAGCCATCCCATATGCTATACTCATCATCTCCATCATACATTCCGTATGCTATACTCGTCACCTCTATCATACATCCCACATTCTATACACATCACCTCTAGCAGCCATCCCATTTGCTGCGTCTATCAACTGCCGTTAAATATATACAACAAGATAATGGAGATCATCAGTATGTGCCATATATCCCTGCTGACATATTCGAAACTCCCGGGGTCCAAATAAGTCGGTTGGTCTAAGTTGACAGCACACCCAGCCAATCAATAGGATTTTGTATCAACCCAGTATGGGTTATATAAGAAGAGCGCGCGGTTTCCCCGCTCTGAATTTCACATGTCATTGTCACACCCATTAAAATTCCCATTTTCAACCTCCTAACAAATACCTACCCGAATTACTTTGATAATATTCGCCTCTACTATGACAATAACAAAAATGTCATCTGCTTTCTAAAAAAGCCATCCTACAGTATTTATTACCAGCAAATTATATGGATGTGCAAAGTGAAAATGACAAATTTACCTTACTTTTCCTCTTTTGGCAATGATGTACGATAAATCTCCAAACATAAACATAATGAATCCGTACCCAACTTCGTGATTTTTAAGTATATCTGAATTATATACAACACTTTTTACCACACTGTTAACCACCCATTTTAATATTCCAATTTAACGGACTGTTTAAGCAGTAATGTTGACGTTAAAAAGCATTTTTTTAACAGTTTGCTTCTTCCGGCGTCCAGTTTTCGCGGTCATTTGACGAGTACTGCTTTAAAACGGGCCTACGCATATTTCGAACACTGTTGCACAACTTGGGGCCAGAAGTGCAAGACCACGGCAACTGTCACCTCGAAACGAGAAACACTTGTGTCCCCTATAGGCGACATGGATATGAATCATTGGTACAACAGACTCAAAGCCCCAGTAAAATAAATTATAATGCACGATAATCACGGTCACAGACACAGATTATGACAAAATTTACCTCACTCCAAGGTGCCTTTGTTGCCCTGGCTCTCGGCTTCACATTATCGCCGGTGAGTTCACAGCACCGTTCACTGGTCGAACGAGGCAGCGATGAACTTTCACGAGCGAAGTGGAGCTTTGTGATCACAAGCTCTCGACCAGCCAGGCAGACAAAGCGGCGTCCAGCGGCGTCCAGCATTCTATAGCTCTCGATCAGCCAGGCAGAACGGTGACCAGCTGTTACGCACCGCCATTTCAGACAGGCGAAGTGACAAATAGCGCTCTTGGCCCAGTGACTCAGTCAAGCGAAGCGCCGTCCGACATAGCCTCCGGCTAGACAACAACCTTTGGATCCTCTGGCCATACGTGTTCATTCTTGACGTCATATAGACCAATATCGCTCAACTGAGGGGTCATGTCCGTGAGGAATTTTATACGTGAGGGGTTATACCCATAACCATGTGACGACGCTCCCCGACGTTCGGTACAACGAGAACATCGACGATATCTCTGTCTGCTGCCGAACTTTATGTCCTGGCATTCAGGGTGGTCACTGCGTATACACCCCCACATTAAATGAGACGGGACTGACATTACGTTATCATCCGAGTCACGAGTGATACACAAGGCTACAATGTTGAAAGCCAGATTTTACACCAAACATACCCATGCCCGGTCCAGGTGTTGAACTCAGAACTCTGAATTCTGCATGTAAAGCGGATGTGCTAACCACTACACTACCGCGCCTCTGTCATTATTGATTGATAACAGCGACCGATTAATTTTTTTTATAGATTTTAATTAATTTTTTGATATACCATCTTTCCTGCAACTAGATTTCGAAACTAGACTATCAATTATGCTTCATCTATTGGCGTAAAATCGAAAGCGTAATAATTTAGATTTTTAAAATAACCTGTATGCTTGTTTTCCAGTGTTATTTATTTGACTGACAAGAGTAGGACCCATATTTGTAAAAAAAAAAACATTTCAATTCATTGGCGATATCCCGTTTGTCATATGCCATTTCCTGATCAACTTTGAAGGAATCAGGGAACTGATATCACATTAAATTTGTTCTGAATAATGTTTTTAATTGTACACCATATCTTTTGATATCATGTTTATACTTTTCAAAATTAAACTAATAGTGTATGTTACTATTTGTTAAGTGTTACTATCGTTTATTTATTTAACAAGACTGACACTTGCTTCTTGACGCACTGGAAGGACGCATTTGCTAAATTGGTAATGTTCCATAATATGTCGTACTTAACAGTACATTTAACATTCAGAGATTATGTTTTCACTAAACGTTGCCACTTCGCGGCAAGAAAGAGTAAAACTGAGTATCCACGATCCGTGGACAAAGTATTTGCCTTCCACTGTAGTTTCATTATTGCACTGAGAGGCGCTTTCTCAGTATTTGTTCGTGAATGTTTTTGTTTTGCTTAGGGGCTTTATAAATATAAAAAATCCAATAGTCCAAAGATAGTTTTGATAGGATTAACCCCACCCACCCAACCACCCCCATATGTAAAATAATGGAACATGTGAAGTATGCTCTCAGTACTGTCAAACAGAGATCAGGTTCAGGCATGTGTGAATGGATATGTTATCAACTAGGTAGGACTGTAGCACTAGTGGGCTGGTCATTCAAGCATTGATTGGCGGGAAGCCTAAACAACTGAACAACCCTGGTAAGTTTTCAATGAATGTATTGTACATTTCCGCTTGCGTAAATTAATGTTAACGCATATAGCTGGATTAATTATTTACTCTTGACCATGCGTACAAGTGTAAATGTTAATATCAGTGCACACACATATTTTTTTATAATATATTGTTTAGCATAATGTATGTATCCCTGTAAACTGTGTGTGGACACCTAATCTTTCAAAATGTCTGCAGTATTGTTGATGATATGTGGTAAATAATATTTCAGATTTTTTTTTGCAAATTCATGTTGTGTTCTAAATGTGTGTATGTCGTTGTGTTTATGCGTGAGATGATTGTCTATATACGTATTCTTTTTTATCGGCCAGTTCTGTAAGTATCCTGGTTATTGTGCATGCATTTATAATAAAATCGTCTCCAACCTTTAAAACAGAGAGGCTTTTAAATAATGGTTCCGTATATGAGTTGTACAGCCTTGTATTTGGTTACAGGTATTATTTTTATTGCTTTCTTCTGTAATGTTATTATCCTATTTCACTGGTAGCCCCAGATTTTTAGGCAGTAATTTATGTGGGGTAATATTAAAGAATTATATAGTATAATTATGATATTTTTGGTAAGACATGCTTCAACTTGTTTATAATTTCGATTGTCTTAGAACACTTATTTGCTATTTGTTTCAATATTTTTATGCAAATTTAAATGTGTTTCTTATATTAGACCTAAGAAGTTGAAATGTTGGACTCTTTCAATGTTAACACCATCAGTTGTTAGTGTTGGTACAATTACCTTTTTATTTGGCATTTGAAAAATCATATATTTAGTTTTGTTTATGTTTAATGATAATTTATTTAATTTTGGCCATTTTGCTATGTTGCGTATTTCAGTATTTATCATATATTCAGTATTTGGATTGTTTGTACCATTTGTAAAGGACCCGAGCGAACTTACCAGAGAAGGATCATCGGCATATGTAATGAATTTAAAACAGTACTGGCTTGTGAGAAATCGTTAATATATATTATGAATAACAGAGGACCTAGTATTTAGCCTTGTGGGACCCCCGTGTTTATAGTGAAGACGTTTGATTTTATGTCATAATGTTTTACAAATTGCTCACGGTTTGTTAAGTAAGTCCTTAATAAATGTAATGTTGAGGATTCCATCCCAAACTGGTTTTTTTAAGAGTATTGTGTGGTCAAGTGTATCGAATGTTTTCGACAAATCAAGAAATACACTGATGGGTAATTGGTTGTTATCCAATTGTGCAGTGATCATATCGACTATTTCTGCAGTTGTGTATTCCGTTGAATGGTGGGGACTGAAGCCGTATTAATTATCAGACAGTAATTTTGCATTAGTAAAATACAGGAGTAATTGGTTATTCATAATTATTTCCAAGACTTTTGAAATAACAGGCATAAGGGATATTGGTCTATAATTTTATGATTAATGTGGGATATTTTATCTTAAATGCAGGAATAACTTTTGCTACTTTAAGTTTGTCCGGAAATTGTTATGTGTTAAGCACGGTAGAGTCCTCGCTCGTAGAACTATGTTTGCGCGACTTCGGACCCATCGATTGTTGTTTGTGTGTGTGTGTGCGTGCGTGCGTGTGTGTGTGTGTGTGTGTGTGTGTGTGTGTGTGTGTGTGTGTGTGTGTGTGTGTGTGTGTGTGTGTGTGTGTGTGTGTGAGTGAGCGAGTGTGTGTGTGTGCGAGCGAGCGAGCGAGCGTGCGTGCGTGCGTGCGTGCGTGTGTGTGTGAGTGAGCGAGCGAGCGTGCGTGCGTGCGTGCGTGCGTGCGTGCGTGCGAGTGAGCGAGCGAGCGTGCGTGCGTGTGTGTGTGTGTGTGTGTGTGTGTGTGTGAGAGAGAGTATGTGTGTGTGTGTGTTTGTGTGTGTGTGTTTGTGTGTGTATGTGTTTGTGTGTGTGTGTGTGTGTGTGCGTGCGTGCGTGCGTGCGTGCGTGCGTGCGTGCATGGGTGTGTGTATGTTTGTGGAGTTGGGCCTTGGATGAGCGGCTAGTATTGACAATGGGGCGCTAGTCGTTACGCTTAAAGGGGAACTGATGCAATTTTGTGTTATGCCGTATATTTAAATATATATATATATATATATATATATATATATATATATATATATATATATATATATATATTATCTAACTATGCATTAATGGTGACAGATACCTGCTAATTATTTTATGAGATAAACTGAAAAACAGATTTTGTTCGAGACAAAAATCGACAAAATACATCACTGCGTATCGCCATCTTGTTGTCGAAACGAGTGGTTTGAGTCGCGTATATCTAATCAATGTAAATTTTCGATTTTTTGCGATTTATTTCGTAAATAGGCATTCTGGAGCGAAAAAAAGATATGGGTCTCCGTTATATATACAAGTGTTTACACACGTCAACAAAATAGCGTTTTTGTTCGTTCCAAATAAAAAAAGTTAAAGAAATTACAACAAAACACGCAAAAAATCGGGGAAAACGCCACACTTCTCGAACACACGAGACGCTAACCAACGAGTATATGCGAGAACGGAATACCGGAACTATTTTTTACTTGTTGACAAGATGGATTCATCGCTTGTGACAGTTTTACCAGATCTGCTACTAGCGATTAGTGGTTTACTGAACTTCCGTAATAGTCTATCTTTGGAGAAATGGAAACCACAGACGAAGAGTCTAGTTCGACAGGCACACGGAAACAACCGTTGACAGTCGTAAAGTGTCACCGAGTGTGCAGTCACGCTCCAGACTCCAGGTCGGCTTCGCCTTTGACTTTGTTGACGTTGGATTCAGGAAAAATTACAACAGCGCTTTGACTGTCAACGATTCCTGACTAGGTAATGTGATGTGGTGAACCTGTGGAAATTGCGTCCCGATGGCTGAGCACGTTTACGTTGAGTCATCATGCTGCGCCGAGGAAGCTACCATGCGTAGGGCTAGGCTATGGCTATGCAGCACCGTGGTGTGCCTGACCGCGTTGGTGCTTGCATCACCGTACGAAGGCGAAGACGATGATTTTGTAGTGATATGCACAAACAGAGCGGTGCTAGATGTTGGTCTGCTGTCATTGCA
>BSQZ01000096.1:935000-942500 GCA_033239005.1 Lamellibrachia satsuma | reverse complement strand
TATGAAAACACTTAAGAGTATCCCATTGTATTCTAATTTTATTGATCTCTATCAAATGACAGGCACATGGACAAAGATCAAATAATTTTGGTGCGAAAGCAAACACTGACTGCTAATTGCACAGTAGGCTTCGCGCTAACGATTGAAGCCAATGCGACGCCTTTGCAACTGACCACTCACAACCGGGCGGCTGCCGCGATGATTGGTTCCGCTCGGCTAACTTTCTAATCAGAAATCGACCGACCGGTTATCTGAATAAGAATACTGTATTATACGGTCGGTTGGTTCCCAAAACAGCGGAGCCGGAAACACATGAATAACTTGATAAACGGAGCAATTAACATGGTGTCGAGGTGGTTCCTAAACAAAAACGTGTGGATCCCGGAACATCCGGATTATCGAAGAAAGGATAAACGAGTCTCCACTGTATATGCATATATATATATATATATATATATATATATATATATATATATATATATATATATATATATATATATATATATATATATATATATATATATATATATATATATATATATATATATATATATATATATATATATATATATATTTTTTCTCGTCTGCCTCAACAGAATATAAAAAAATAACATAACGACAAAACAAATGTGGCAGATAAGCTATGCAACACTTGTCGAAGTATAAAATACGCATATACATACATTTATACCCAGAAACATATTATTATATAATTTGCAATTTCATACAAATAGTATACACAGATGAAGTGACAGTGTAACATTGATAAAACAGTACTAGGTATTTGTTGTAGTTTGCATTTTTATTTTCGCTAATTTCAAATCAATGCTAGTGAAGAAGTCGTTAAATTTGTTACAATAACACATTTGTCAGTTACCGTAAGTCCTTCAATATTAAAAGATTCGGGTAATTGTTTTCGCTGACTGGTTTTCTCAATAATTTCTTTTATTGTTGACCATATTTTCATTATATTATTTTATATTTTTCTAAACAGGATTGATGAAATGTTTTCTTAGAAAAGTTAATGCTTTTCTTAAAGTATATTGTTGTAGTTTATTAAGTTGGTTTTAAGACCGTCGCACAGTATTGATTCCATTGGTATTTGTCTGAGTCATTTGTACATTTCATCTCTAATAGAGATCAATTTCACTATAGCACTAGTAATCCAGTTTGATTTATATATACACACACACATATATATATATATATATATATATATATATATATATATATATATATATATATATATATATATATATATATATATATATATATATATATATATATATATATATATATATATATATATATATTCTATTTGTGTTATATTTTTGTAGGTATATCAAATTATCCAGACGAGTACAATTTTATAAAAAAAAATCTATTTGGCAGCGTGATCACTGGATAGAAACCCTGGTATCTAAATATTCACAGAATACAGTTCGTGGCTGCATGCACACTCAGTAGTAGGTGGTTGCATGTACACTCAGCTCGTGGCTGCATGTACACTCAGTTCGTGGCAGCATGTACACTCAGTTCGTGGCTGTATGTACACTCAAGTCGTGGTTGCATGTACACTCAGCTCGTGGCTGCATGTACACTCAGCTCGTGGCTGCATGTACACTCAGTTCGTGGCTGTATGTACACTCAAGTCGTGGCTGCATGTACACTCAGTTCGGGGCTGCATGTACACTCAGCTCGTGGCTGCATGTACACTCAGCTCGTGGCTGCATGTACACTCAGTTCGGGGCTGCATGTACACTCAGCTCGTGGCTGCATGTACACTCAGCTCGTGGCTGCATATACACTCAACTCGTGGCTGCATGTACACTCAGCTCGTGGCTGCACGTACACTCAGCTCGTGGTTGAATGTACATTCAGCTCGTGGCTGAATGTACACTCAGCTCTTAAAATTTGTGGATTTTATAGATTTGTATCGTAGTGTGCAGTGTTTACGTATTGCTTACCTTGTAAGTGAATGCTCGAGTGCTGCACTGGGATGTTCAGAAGGTGTTTTTAGCAAGTACTTGCGGTTTTTTTGGTGTTGCACCTTGAACTTTGAGTGTTGCACCTGTGTGGCTAATGCTAGTGGTCAGTCCAGTGTGACCGCAGCTAACAAAGCAATATTCCGAGAGGACAGCACAAGAACACCACAGCCAGAGGCTCCAATTCCTCAGAAAATACTCATCGTTCGACATTTTTCGGCATATAATTTTTAACCATGTAATGCTGTAATATTAACATGCAGCATGTTGTTGTATTTGTAACTTTGTCCTTCATACATAATATGTTTTACTTTCATTTGAAAGAACACAAATTAATAATAAATGATTATATGACGTATGTCGAATAATTATACATGATGTCACATATAAATTGTAAATTTTTTTTCACAGTATGGATTACAATGCATAATACAGTAATTTTCGACAAAAAGAGGTATATAAAAAAATCAGCTGATGAGATATCTTACGCACACTGGAGGAATAGACAAGGTAGCATAAGCCAGGTGCGTCATGGAAAAACTATGGAGTTTGTTGGCTCCGTGCATATTTCAGAACAGTAGCAAGGATAGGATTGGCTTTGAGACGACTAGAGTCCCTCAAAGTGAATATGTAGAAAATGATGAATATCATAAATGTGTGAGGGAACTTCAAGTTATGTGGGGGTATTGTGGCAGGAAGAAAGAAAATAGGATGTGTTGCCCCCCCCCCCCCACAAATGTTCTGTAATTATAGACCAGTATCAGTTTTGCCGTGTTTATCAAAGATATTGGAGGGTCTTATGTATAATCGGCTCGAACACTTTTTTAACTAGTCCCACATTATATCGGAAAATCAATTAGGTTTTAGGAAAAAACACTCTACTCCAATGGCGCTTATCAAACTTATAGATAAAATAACAAAAGGAAGTGACAATAACGCATATAGCATAAGTGTATTTGTTGACCTATCCAAAGCAACTGCAAGAACGGTTGAACAGCGGGACTCGTACGTGACATCCGGGGCTAGGAAGCAGGCCAGAAATAAAATTTTGCCAGTCTTGAACATTCTAAAAAACCTTAAACGCACGAACGGCTTCCGTGGAAGCCGTTGCGTCTATGACAGCCATTATTGGCTCAATCGATTTTTTCGTTGGCAAGCCAATGCTGATTGATATAATGACAGCAATTATTGGCCATTTGGTTTTTGCACTGGTAGGCCAATGCAAGTTGAGCAAATGTCAAATGACAGCCATTATTGGCCGAATTATGCTTTATCAAGTACGGTTTAACCATTATTGCCCCAGGCGAGCCTTGCTAGCTGTGCAAGGTTGGCGTTATCACCCACACAGTAATACTAATAACAACAGAAGAAGAACCAACACATGAAGGTTCATGAAAAAGTAACTTGAAACTTTATTTTAAATATAAAAACATGTAGTAATTTTTGAAGCATCTTAACTTAAGACTTTAAGTATATGCATGCAAATACGTCTAATATGAGACAAATTAATATGATTACAATCACACTCAAAATCAAATGCTTTACACTAAATGTAAAGCAATACAACAAATCAAAATAGAAGATATAGCACTCAGTAATACAACTTATTTTGAAAGTAATAAGATATTGAACCATTCTGTTTGTTTCCAGATGACACCACTCAAATACACAATTAACTACACTTATAGAATAGGTTAATAATGAAATTAATAAAATATCATCGTGGCTCAACACTAAAAAATTTTCTTTAAATACAAAATAAACTAACTACATGTTATTTATACCAGCAAATAAAAACCCAACGTCTCAATACATGCAATTCAAATCAATGGATCTGCCATCACTCAAGTTAGCTTAACAAATTCGTAGACGTCTATATAGACGAACATCTAAATTGGTGTATGCATTTGAATATGCTAGCAGTTAAACTTGGCGAAATGTTGGTATACTCGGCAAACTGAGACACTTTCTCCCGTCATATATCCTAATAACTCTCCATTGCTCTTTAGTACTACCACACTTGCAATATTGTCCTTCAATATGGGCAATTCCTCAAGACTGAATAAGATTAGGGTGTAGCAACAGAAAGCAATACGAATAATTAATAAATTTGAATACATTGCCCATACTGATTTACTATTCAAAATGAATAAACTCTTGAAACTTGATGCTGGAAGAAATCTGCAGTTAGGGCTGATCATGCACGAGAACACGCTTGATTCACTTCCAAACTTCCAAATAGCTTTACAATTCTATTTAACACAAATTACAATATTCACAACTACAACACTTGGAATTCCAACGCGTAATTTATTGATGAATCACGGACCAACTTACTGAAATTTACAAATAAAAACTCAGAACCCTAGTTCTGGAATTCCTTACCAGCACACAAAACAAATTCTACATCAAACTTCCAGTTCCAACGCAAGCTGAACCAGCACCTGCTTGCACATTATTGCAACTAGTCATACACTGAAACTTTACTTATGATGGGGTAAACGTGTTTATATATTAATAATTCTTATACGTAATCAGTATTAGTGTAATTTCATCAATATCTCTCACATCCATATCTAAACACCACTTTTTAATAATGTATCATTGTATATATTTGTTGCTCACATTGCTTATAACTGTAACTTTATTGTATATTTAAGACATTTGATGCCTGATTCAACGCTAATTTCTATGCACATTTCAATGCATCTGCTGAACAAGGCTGTGTGAAGTCATTATATCTATGAGTTTCTCATTTTCGTTAGTTTGTATATTGTTCTACTTTATGTTGTACAATATTGTCGTAGAATATTATAGCGTACTCAGTATTCACCATGACCCACTTTCAATTATTTAATAATCTTACTAGTTTTTCTCTGATATGCATTTCAATAGTAACACAAACCGCAACAAATATGCGTACAGACATATTTAAATATTCATTACTGTCAGATATATTGGTATTATCCAATTCTCCTTGAGCTATTACATTACATTTCAGGGCTTTCAGAGAATCTCCACAGTTACATCATATTTTGTGTTTAATGTTTTCTTGTTTTACATTATGCAATATTGCCATGACCAAATTGCGTGCGCATGTGAGTGAAATAAAGATATATTAATATAATCTAAAATGTGCACGTGTGTTCCTGGGAATAGGCATTCCAGGGTACAGGTATTCCCAGGTAGAGGTGTTCCTGGGTAAAGATGTGTTCCTGTGTTGAGGTGTTCCTGTTATGTGCACAGGTATTCCTGTGTACAGGTATGTTCCTGTGTAGAGGTGTTCCTGATATGTGCACAGGTATTCCTGGGTACAGGTATGTTCCTGTGTTGAGGTGTTCCTGTTATGTGCACAGGTATTCCTGGGTACAGGTATGTTCCTGTGTTGAGGTGTTCCTGTTATGTGCACAGGTATTCCTGGGTACAGGTATGTTCCTGTGTATAGGTGTTCCTGTCCTGTGCACAGGTATTCCTAGGTACATTTGTCCCTGGGTACAGATGTTCCTGTGTAATGGTGTTCGTGTGTACATGTGTTCCCATGTATAGGTGTTCCTGGGTAGATGTGTTATTGGGTACAAGTGTTCCTCTAGACGGACACTGGTCACTGGCGTGTCAGCAGAAACGACTCGGCTTATATTGGTTGGCTACTACAGGTCAAGCTAATATTACATGCAGCTGGCCAAAGTGCATCAGCGTACCGATCTCCTGTATGAATATTCTAATCAAACATATTCAAAAGTGTTTGACATCTGCGACAACCTGGACATTTTCTGTCGCGCCAACTGCGGCACAGCTTTGGTAGCGGTTAAATTCAACGGTGTTCTTCCGTGGGAGCTCAACGCAGATATATCGTACACACCAGTTAAAGAGGCACACTTCTGGGAGGGTCAAGAAGATATCACCAAACAATATCTAAACAGTAAATGTGAGAAGACGGGAATGGGAGATTGATGTTTGGCACGACACACCTAAGAATATTACTAATTGATTGCGGCACCACCAGCTTAAACCGACGAAGGTGCAAATGTGTGATCGATGGTTTAACTCGATCAATAACCCAGGTCTCAACGCGCGAAATAATTATGGCTCTGAAATCCTAAAACACGTTGAACACCCGTATATGACAGGTGTATCTAGTTCGAAAAATGTGCCCAGTGGTCGGTTCATAAAGCGTCCGCATCCTGGGTCAAACACCTTTTTTAATATGTATGAACCCGACGGGAATATTGATATAATTTACAAGTCATCGTGCTGACGAAGGCAAATAACATAATTGAAGACGTAAGTTAATTGTTGTAATATATTGTATAATGTGTTTAGTTTGGAGCCTTGAGGGACATCGCCGATTGTATATTGTGTTTAGTATGAAGCCTTGAGGGACATCGTCGATTGTATGAAGTGTTTAGTTTGGAGGGACATCGTCGATTGTATAATGTGTTTAGCTTGGAGCCTTGAGGGACATCGTCGACTGCGTATGTAGTGAAATCAAACCTGTGGTCTATTAATGTTTATCAACTAAACTCCGATTCACATGTATTTATCGACGATACATTCCAATTCAATACAATCTTCTGACAAAAGGATCAATTCGAATTAAATTGAATACATTTTTAATAAATTAAAATTAAAATAATAAATTAGTAATTTTACTTAATTCATGCCATACGGCAATGGGGAATATTGTAATAGTAACACCGTCTAGCAGCAGAAATATAATAGTATTATAATAAATTAACATAGGCATTACATATCAAATCAAACTCAATAGATGGTAGAACAACTTTGAAAAAAAAACAGTGTTTGCAAAGATTTGATAGCAGTTCACACCGTAGCGCAAACTCTGCACAGTTAAAATTAAGGGCACAACCTATCAATCACCTATCTTCAGTACAATAATTATTTAATTTTATTGATTTATTCAAAAATAATAGCAATAAGTATTATATCCTAAAGTTATACATAATATCATATTACTACCTTATCATATATTATTGCAAGAAAACAATGTACCGTTTTATATGAATTAATCAATTCAGTCAAATCTCCTCACTCAGTAGGTTGATGTGTGCAACTAATATTACAGTTTAGTGGTTCACGGTATTTGTGTATGCGATGTGCAAATAGTATTACAATTAAGGCGGATTATATACATGATATTGCCATTACATCAGTTTAAAATGCTTATTGTCTTTCTAGTACATTTCTCAACATTGTCATTGTACTTATAATTAATACAGTTTATATATAATAAAGCAAACCTTTAAACATTTAATATAACTTCCTACTTACGTGTACCAACACAAGTTTAGCATGTGCATTCAAACTTACTGAACATTGCCTCAAATCTTAACAAACCATAGCATCTGCTTTTTTACATTCTGCTAACTACATAGCCTTGTACAGTACTAGGTATATGGAACCGCAGCAAAGTTAGTGTACCAATATTAAAATAAACAAACCAGTAAGACACAACTTAAAAAAAGCAAAATTATTTATGTATTTGTTCACACATATG
>BSQZ01000096.1:892500-930000 GCA_033239005.1 Lamellibrachia satsuma | reverse complement strand
GGTGGTGCAAGCCGGACACCAGACGGACACTGGTCATTGGGATGTCAACAGACACGACTCGGTTTCTATAAACTCACATATTTGGCTGGCTACTATAGGTCAAGTAAGTCGTGTGCTTTCTGCGATTACTTATCGTCGCCTTTCGTCAGCAAGTTGTCTACGCTACGAGCCGTCAAGTTTAAGTTGGCGGCACCAGACGTAGTATTTCATGATTATTTCATTCGTTTGAAGAAACTGGGAAAGTTGGCGGCGTCGTGTCCAGATGTTATGTTTTACATGCAGGCGAACAACATCAGTGAGGCAACGCGACATAAACAATGGATACAGATGGCGCAGAGCCAAGCGCTGAACGTTGTTAAATTCGCCGACGGTAAACAACTGTCGTTCTCGTGCTCCGAAGCTAAGACTACGTGCGGCTGGCGAAAGGGTATCAGCGTACCGATCTGCTGCATGAATATTCTGATCAAACAAATTCAAGATTTTTTTGATATCTGCGACAAACTAGGCATTTTTTGTCGCGCCAACTGCGGCACAACTTTGGGAGCGGTTAAATTCAACGGTGTTCTTCCGTGGGAGCTCGACGCAGATATATCGTACACACCAATCAAAGAGGCAAACTTCTGGGAGCGTCAAAAAGAGATCACCAAACTCGGGTACACAATATCTAAACAGTACCCAGGGAAATGTCCGAAATTCGATCAGAAAATCGTCAAGTGCCTACAATTCGCCGTGAATACACGGGAATGGAAGATTGATGTTTGGGACAACACGCCTAAGAATATTACTAATTGGTTACGGGACCACCAGCTTAAACCTACGAAGGTGCAAATAGGCGGTCGATGGTTTAACTCGCTCACTAATCCAGGCCTCTACGTGCGTAATAATTATGGCTTTGAGGTCCTGAAACACGTCGAACACCCACTTATGACAGGTGTATCCATTTCAAAAAATATGCCCAGTGGTCGGTTTATAAAGTGTCCGTATCCTGGGTCTATCAACTGTCTGAGTCAATATGAGCCTGACGGGAATATTGATATCATTTACAATTAAATGTGCTTGTGAAAGCAGACGTGAATATTGATACCATTTACAACTAAATATACTTATGATGGGAGCTGACATAAATGACGATGTCATTAGCAATTGTAATCGTATAATGTGCTTGGTTTGGAGCCTTGAGGGACAGCGTCGATTGCGCGTGTAGTGAAGTCAGACCTGGGGTCTATTAATTTGTATCAGTTTAATTCCGATTCACATGTATTTGTCAAGGATCAATTCCAATTCAGTTCATTGTACTGACAAAAAACGAGCAATTCGAATTAAATTAAATGCATTTTAATCAATTAAAATTTTATTTATAAATTAGCAATAGTACTTAGTTAATACCATACTGCATAGGGGAAAATTGTAATATTATCACTGTCTAGCAGCAGAAATATCAGATTATTATCTTCAGTTAATACATGCATTACATGACTTTGTCAAAGTAAACCAAAAAAAAACAGCATTGGCAAAAAAAAACAGCATTTGAAAACTCATGATATGCAGTTCACAATTTAGCGCCCGTATCTTCAGTACAATATTTTTTTATTTTATTGATTTGTTCAAAAATAATAGCAATATAAAGTATTATATCTTAAAATTATACATACTAGCATATCACTACCGTATTACATATATTATTGTAAGCTTACGCAAAGTTTATTTGATATATATATATATATATATATATATATATATATATATATATATATATATATATATATATATATATATATATATATATATAAATTCAATTCCCAATTTACCACATGTCTGAATAATGTTTGATATTTTAATATGTATACACGTACCTTGTATAAATCCATACCTGGTCACGGGACGCCATTTAACGACGATAAATCATTTTCATTTTAGCTTGACCTTAAAACTCCATCCTAAAAAAATCCGGTTTGCTGATGTCCATATATGTAATGTGTGAATAGTTTAGGTAACATCCGTAGTCAATTTAATAAAACTTTCTCATTATTATTCAAATCATCGAAAGAATTAATGTAATGTGTGAATAGTTTAGGTAACATCCGCAGTCAATTTAATAAAAACTTTCTCATTATTATTCAAATCATCGAAAGAATTAATGTTAGTCGTTAGATCTGGTATGGCTCAAAAGAGTGGATGATGGTAAACACTATACGGGCCAATGCCGGTCACTTGCGTGACTTCCATCCTCTCGCCGATCACATGACAGAGTTAAAAAAATTCACCAAAGGCGAAATTCGTGAATTTTCGTTTCCATTGTTACTTCAATTAATGTTTGAGCAAAAATTAAGTCATTTAATATTTTATCTAATAATTTCAAAACAAAAACTACATACAAAAGTTGCACAAACGAACTAGCATGTTGCAGTGGTAACTGGGCAGGTTAATTTCTCACAAATTGAATTTGAAATGAGACTGGCGACTAAAATCGAACTGAGGAGTGACCTTTAATAAATTTGACACAAGGTTGTCGATGTCGATGATGAACGGCAGTGAATAATAAAGGTATCAAATAAATGTTTGTGCGGTACATGATAGGTACGTCGCAGTAATGGCTTTTGTAACGTATACATGGAGGAGTATATTTGTTTGCTCATATTTCAGCCATTTTACTTACTCTAGATTGCAAGAGCACGGTATTGTACCACGTCTGTTATTGTGCAAACGTAGAACAATGATCAGTTTACTTAGTAGATGTTTCCAGTTAAGTAGATTTACTAATAAACATTAACAGTTTAGTGGTTCACGGTATTTTTGTATGTGACGTATAATTAGAATTATAGTTTAGTGGTTCACGGTATTTGTGTAGGTGATGTATAATTAGTATTAGAGTTTAGTGGTTCATGGTATTTGTGTATGTGATGTGTTATTATTATTACAGTTTAGTGGTTTACGGTATTTGTGTATGTGACGTGTAATTAGTATCACAGTTTAGTGGTTCCTGTATTTGTGTATGTGATGTGCAATTATTATTACAGTGATGGTGGATTATGTACTTAATATAGTCATTACATCATTTTATAAAGTGTATTGTCTTTGTAGTACATTTCTCAACATTTCCATTGTACTTATAATTTAGACAGTTTACATATAATGAAGAAAACCTTTAAACATACAATATAATTTCTATTTATGTTCACCAACAAAAGTTTAGTATGTGCTTTTGTAACATTTATGTTGCTCTCCTCCTTTTCTCAGTATTCCGGGGAGAAGCTGGCACCGATACCGGTCGTCGATTTTTGTTTCCCCTTCTTCTTCATCACTAGTTCCATTTTACTATCACCAATCGTCTCCACTCCCAAGTATCCTTCGCCCTCATTCTCCACTCCCCTTCCACTCCCACTAAATCTCTCTTCATGCAGTCTTCCCATCTCAGTATCGGTCTTCTTTAACTCGTTCTACCCTCCACTCTATCTAAGCGCATCTGCTCGCTACGTCAATCGCACCCTTTCCATTCCATTTCCACATGTCCAGCCCATCCCTCCTCACCAGCCCTCCTCACCAGCCCTCCTCACCAGCCCTCCTCATCAGCCGTCATCACCAGCCCTCCTCACCAGCCTTCATCACCGCCCTCCTCACCAAACCTCATCATCAGCCCTCCTCACCAGCCCTCCTCACCAGCCCTCATCACCAGCCCTCCTCACCAGCCCTCATCACCAGCCCTCATCACCGCCCTCCTCACCAAACCTCATCATCAGTCCTCCTCACCAGCCCTCATCATCGCCCTCCTCACCAACCCTCCTTACCAGCTTCCTTGAGACACTCTCTCTTTCACACATAAAGTTCCTAAAGTTCCAGGTGTCGTAAGCTTGAAGGGACCCATGTGTTGTAAGTTTGAAGGGACCCAGGTGTTGTAAGCTTGAAGGGACCCAGGTGTTGTAAGCTTGAATGGACCCAGGTGTTGTAAGCTTGAAGGGACCCATGTGTTGTAACCTTGAAGGGACCCATGTGTTGTAAGCTTGAATGGACCCATGTGTTGTAAGCTTGAAGGGACCCAGGTGTTGTAAGCTTGAAGGGACCCAGGTGTTGTAAGCTTGAAGGGACCCAGGTGTTATAAGCTTGAAGGGACCCAGGTGTTGTAAGCTTGAAGGGACCCAGGTGTTGTAAGCTTGCAATGAAAACACATTAGCTTTGCCTGTCAGATGCTGCTGGGATCTTGTTACCAATATATTACTCTACCAAGGTTTGAAGTATCGACAGAATGTGTGCATCAAATGTTTTTTAAAGCGTTACTCGTAACGTTACTCGATTTTATAATAACGCCATTGAAACATTTCTATCAAAAACACCACACAAAAACAAGCATAATAATATTTAGTTTGCATTTGCTCAACAAAAACCAAAAATGTCTGTATAAAAAAATAACTAAAAAAATAAATCGGTATCCCCTTTCGTACCTATTGAAATCGCCTTCCTGACCCATATGACTTGTTTAATCCATTTTGCATTTCTGTTGCCCTTACGGGAACAGAGAGCTTTTATTGATGTAAACGACGCCAACAGATTTGACCCCATGGAATGAAGGACTACCTCCCTACATCCCAAAAAAATGCGTTGCTGCCAGTACATTTATCTATGGGAATGGCGCCAAGGCTGAACACAGTGTCAAGTTTTCCTTGGGTTCCCTGAGTACAGAATGCCAAAAAATTTAGGTGGGGCCTTCCAACTGCCAGCAACTCCCAACGTGTGAGAAAACAGACAATCATTTAATGGAATGACGCTTATTTAATGGAATGACGCTTATTTAATGGAATGATGCGAAGGATAAAAACGGAGTCAAATGTTACTATTGTGTCCACTGAGTACAGACTGACCAAAACCGACAGTTTTAGGTGGGGCCTTCCCCATGCCAGCAAACCCCTAAGGGTGAGAAAAGGGGGTATTTATTTATGGGACAAACGCCAAGGCCAAAAACAGTGTAAAATCTTCCCTTGGGGTTCCCTGATAACGAAATAACCAATAAAAACAATGTTGGTGCGGCCTCCCCGTCCAGCAACATCCAAAGGGGGCATTTATTTATGGGAATGACGCCAAGGTTAAATCCAGTGTCAACTCTTCCTTGCGGTTCTGGCAACGACGCACGCACACACAAACACACACACACACACACACACACACGCACGCACGCACGCACGCACGCACACACACACACACACACACACACACACACGCACACACACACACGCACGCACGCACGCACACACACACACACACACACACGCACACACACACACACACACACGCACGCACGCACACACATGCTTAAAAATTATGTGAAATGTGTTCTCTAAATAAAATATAAAATTAGGCATTTGGGGAATTCCGCATCAGATCAACTATGGCAGGTTGCACTCATATTTTTTAATTCAACAAAAATGAATAATGTTACCAATTAATCCACAGGTCAATATAACCACATATGTCAAACCATGCGGCTGTAACTCAAGCAGTTTCTGAGTTTTGACCATTTCAAATTTGGTAGTACATAATGTTATGTATGTATATGTTAAGTTTGGATTTTATATATTGATTAGTTCATGAGATACTGATCTCCAAAGATGGTACATAGTGAAACGTGGCCTATATTTAGCAGCCACAAATTCCAAGTTATTTTGTATGTGAACGGCAAGTACAGTGTAATGCACCATATTTGAATTCCCTATTCAAATGGCTTCATGTTGAAATTTTATTTCCAATATACATGTGTTTTTATCTAATCAATAGATCGCAACACAATATCAAGTCATATATCTGATTTTAGTACCTATTCTATCTCTACTAAGAAAATTATGTACATAGAGTTGTTAAATGCAAAAAAACTCGTGAAAGCGTACTTCTAGATTATATTTGTTGGTAAAAAATGTGATGTCTCAGAATTTACTTAAATTGCAACCAATGATTAAGTGGCTATACTTGAGCACTTGTGCAAAAGAACTAAGCATTTACATGCAAAAAGTCTGTGTAATGCCCTAGTATAACATGAACAAGGGGTAAGGGCCCACAATCGTACCCATTATTTTGTATATGTTTTTATATTTTACTTTATTATGTTTTTACTCAAATATACGGCGCATTATAAATGCCTAATTTATTATTTAATTTAGCGAACACATTTCACACAACTATTAAACAATCTGCACGCTATAACACACCTATTTTTTTTATAAAATGCAAATTGGAGCGGGGAAAAATGCCCCTGCCCCCTCTTTGCCCCTGCCCCCTCTTGGCTATTTGTCGTATCGACATCAGTATCATAGTTATAAACATGTCGTTGGATTATGTGGTTGATTTCGACAAACCAAAACAGTTGATTTGGGTAATATTTTGAGATGGTTGCGTTATTAATTATTTGCGACGGTTCTGATGCTACTGTGGTATTGTTAATGTGCTTTTCGAAAGATCGCAATACCTTAGTTAGACATTACAATTATAGCGAGGTTTCGATCACAGTACCCTAAAACACAATATGTTTAAAGATTACATACACATTTTATACCTGAACTGAAGCAAGATGTTGTAAAGATGTTGTAAAGAACACATTAGCATCGAAAAAAGGTAAGAATGTATTCAAGAAACGTTAATAATTTAGGCCAATTTAGTTCATGTTTACCAAATAACTTATATGGTTCCACGAATTACTGTACTTTATGAACTATAACACAAGTACTGTAATTTGCATCCATCCCTGTATTTAGTTTGATGTCATAGTCATCGTTGCACACCAAGTCCGCAGTGGCAGCACCTTACAAGCCAGGGTGGACAAACAGTATCGCCGCCTGGTGGCTTACTCATAGTTACATATCCTATTAAAGTGGCCTACACCTAGCTTTGTACATTTAGGGTTGTGTACCAACTACAACACGTATGCAATTATGGGTACAATTATGTAAGCAGATCCTTCCACAACTACAAGAGAGAACTCCACGTCACGTCTCCTTCCGATTAGTTTTCCCATTCCATGGCCACATACCCGGCTGGGTCCAGTTACTCATAATCAATTGTAGTAACTTAGGGTAACAATGAATTTCGAAACACTACAACTGAGACAACTAACCCATGGAGTTGTAGATGAGCCCCCGAAAGTTTGACACCCGAGATACAAAGCGTCAAGGGGGAGTAATATAATTAACATACAAACATACACACTCATGGTGGCTATATTAAGATAGCGGGAGTGTGTGGTCTCAGCTTATGTTGTATTAAGTTACGTACAAACATACACACTCATGGTGGTTATATTAAGATAGCGGGAGTGTGTGGTCTCAGCTTATGTTGTATTCAGTTACGTACAAACATACACGCTCATGGTGGCTATATTAAGATAGCGGGAGAGTGTGGTCTCAGCTTGTGTTGTATTCAGTTACGTACAAACATACACACTCATGGTGGCTATATTAAGATAGCGGGAGTGTGTGGTCTCAGCTTGTGTTGTATTCAGTTACGTACAAACATACACGCTCATGGTGGCTATATTAAGATAGCGGGAGAGTGTGGTCTCAGCTTATGTTGTATTCAGTTACGTACAAACATACTTTCTTCAACTGTGTAACCGTGATCTACCTAACTATCTTTCTTCAACTGTGTAACCATGGCATACAGTACCGTGATCTACCTAACTAATCTTTCTTCAACTGTGTAATCATGGCATACAGTACCGTGATCTACCTAACTATCTTTCTTCAACTGTGTCACCATAGCATACAGTATAGTGCTCTACCTAACTATCTTTCTTCAACTGTGTAACCATGGCATACTGTACCGTGATCTACCTAACTATCTTTCTTCAACTGTGTAACCATGGCATACAGTACCGTGATCTACATAACTATCTTTCTTCAACTGTGTATCCATGACATACAGTACCGTGATCTACCTAACTATCTTTCTTCAACTGTGTATCCATGACATACAGTACCGTGATCTACATAACTATCTTTCTTCAACTGTGTATCCATGACATACAGTACCGTGATCTACCTAACTATCTTTCTTCAACTGTGTAACCATGGCATACAGTACCGTGATCTACCTAAATATCTTTCTTCAACTGTGTAACCATGGCATATAGTACCGTGATCTACCTAACTATCTTTCTTCAACTGTGTCACCATGGCATACAGTATAGTGCTCTACCTAATTATCTTTCTTCAACTGTGTAACCATGGCATACTGTACCGTGATCTACCTAACTATCTTTCTTCAACTGTGTAACCATGGCATACAGTACCGTGATCTACCTAACTATCTTTCTTCAACTGTGTAACCATGGCATACTGTACCGTGATCTACCTAACTATCTTTCTTCAACTGTGTAACCATGGCATATAGTACTGTGATCTACCTAACTATCTTTCTTCAACTGTTTAACCATGGCATACAGTACCGTGATCTACCTAACTATCTTTCTTCAACTGTGTATCCATGGCATACAGTACCGTGATCTACCTAACTATCTTTCTTCAACTGTGTAACCATGGCATACAGTACTGTGATCTACCTAACTACCTTTCTTCAACTGTGTAACCATGGCATACAGTACCGTGATCTACCTAACTATCTTTCTTCAACTGTGTAACCATGGCATACAGTACTGTGATCTACCTAACTACCTTTCTTCAACTGTGTAACCATGGCATACAGTACCGTGATCTACCTAACTATCTTTCTTCAACTGTGTAACCATGGCATACAGTACCGTGATCTACCTAACTATCTTTCTTCAACTGTGTATCCATGGCATACAGTACCGTGATCTACCTAACTATCTTTCTTCAACTGTGTATCCATGGCATACAGTACCGTGATCTACCTAACTATTTTTCTTCAACTCTGTAACCATGGCATACAGTACCGTGATCTACCTAAATATCTTTCTTCAATTGTGTAACCATGGCATATAGTACCGTGATCTACCTAACTATCTTTCTTCAACTGTGTCACCATGGCATACAGTATAGTGCTCTACCTAACTATCTTTCTTCAACTGTTTAACCATGGCATACAGTACCGGGATCTACCTGCCTGTCCTGAGGATCGGGATGTTTTGAGTAAAAAAATTATAACTGCAACATGTTTCACGAATTATCCCAGAAATCCTCGGCTGATTGTGTACGTCCGAACCCCGGTTTTCAAAACCACGAAGACGGGCCTGATTTGTATGTCATTATGTGAGAGACAATGCTGTTTTTCATAAGCAAAATCCGTAGATGTATATATATATATATATATATATATATATATATATATATATATATATATATATATATATATATATATATATATATATATATATATGTAAATAAACTAGTAATCTATACAGCAACATCAAAAGTGAGGCGCTCCCCGGTGAGAGACGTTTGTTTAACAATTAATGTAGTATGACAACAAGCCGTCCCATATCAAGATTCATCTGACTTTTGTCTGCCAAGTCCCTTAGAAAAGAATGTTTGGTAACGAACATGCATCATATTGGAATCCAAGATGGCCACCCACCAGCCACAAAAGAGCCTGAGCCCAGTAGGACCTGTATATGTCACAGGCTCTGTCCGAAAGAGTCGCCGGCAAAAGCAATGCCCAAAATGCGTCCGCCGTAAAAAGAGTATCCTGCGTGTTGAATAGGACGAACGTACCTCGCGGAATTATAATGTGCGGTGGCGTTTCATCGAATATCAACTTGCCATTGTTACTTTGATGTCTCCAAGACATCTGGATTACCACTGGCTAATGCCTGTCTTATGGACGCCAGGTGAAGGGAACAGAACTGGTAATTGAAGGTTGCTGCTGTCCGACCAGCTCCAAAGGGTAGCCACGAGGCCACCAGGACGCTTTGCCGAAGTGTGGATAGCGGTTGAACGTAATGTTATCGGTTGCTGCCATCAGACCAAGTGTGACGGATACGTCAATGTGGAAACACCGGAAGCCGTCCATGAGTATGTCATCGTCAAGCATGGAGGCCATATCATCAAGCTAGAAAGAATACAACGAAGAGCAACTAAGATGATTCCAGAATTAAGAGACCTTAGTTACGAACGTCGTTTATTACAATGTGGTTTGACAACATTAGAGACCAGGAGACTAAGAGGAGACCAAATAGAAGTGTTTAAAATAGTGAACGGTTATGAGGATGTTGATAGGAATATGTTCTTCAAACTTAAAGAAGGCAGTAGAACCAGAGGACACAAAGCAGCATTAGTTAAGGAGCAGTATAGGTTGGACATGAGAAAGTACTCTTTCTCACAGAGGGTGATAAATGAATGGAACAAACTGCCAAATGATTGTGTTAATGCTAGTAGTGTGAATATGTTTAAAAATAGAATTGACAGATATCTGATAAGGGCGAGCTACAAATAGATGAGAAAATTGTTGGACTCTCGATAAGCCAATGGCTTCCTTGTCCACTTGCCATCTGGAACTTGTTGTTCGAGATGGCAATCTTGTTAAATCTTGTCGTCTGTCTCATAGATGTATCGAGCACCATGCTGTAATCACAGAACAATGACAGTTATAGCTACATATGCTACATAAATACAGTGTTCAATGTTATTTACACAAAACAAGGAAGGTGTAGCATATTGTATCTTTTCAAGCTGTAGAATATTGTGCAGAACTGACTTTTAAATATGGAGGTTTTAATGTATGGAACTACAGTGTAATAATTGTTGACAGTTGGTTTACATGTGTCACACACACACACACACACACACACACACACACACACACACACACACACACACACACACACACACACACACACACACACACACACACACACACACACACACACACACACACACACACACACACACACACACACACACACACACACACACACACACACACACACACACACACACACACACACACACACACACATATATATATATATATATATATATATATATATATTATATATAATATATATAATTTATATAATATATATATATATATATATATATATATATATATATATATATATATATATATATATATATATATATATATATATATATATATATATATATATATATATATATATATATATATATATATATATATATATATATATATATATATATATATATATATATATATATATATCCGGCACAAAGATGGACATGTTCTGGGTTATGTTTATTCAACAAACACATTTTCAGGTTACTTTAAAACACACGACATTAAAGGTTACTTTAAAACAAACATTCGTTCTGGTTATTTACAACACATGCACTTTCGGATCACTATTTAGGCCCTTACTGAAATACTAAAATGATGTATTACTCGCCGAGTTGCCCCGTGTTGCACGGGACATATGACAGTCACTATGGGAACTTATGATCACGATTGCAGAAAGCGATTTCGAATCAAATGTTCTTTGCAGTTGCAATGTCGTCATCAGAACAAAAGTCCGTGAGCAGCACTACGAGCAAATCTATATATATATATATATATATATATATATATATATATATATATATATATATATATATATATATATATATATATATATATATATATATATATATATATATATATATATATATATATATATATATATATATATATATACATACATACAATATTTCAATATAGTTATATAGAAAACATGTATTTTTATATTATTACAGTGACAAAGTCACACAAGTAGTCCTGCTAAATTATTTTGCCAACTATCGTTAGTATCGATAGTTCAGTGTACTATGGACGATAGCTTTGGGTTGAACAATGTACTATCAACCGTACTGCATCGTCACTGTGTATATTGTGGTGCAGCAATAGTTCGTTGTACTGTTACAACCGTACTAAACACCCACCTGTTTAAAAGTGATTGTCCTTCATAGTTCCTCAACGTACCGCTCCAAATGTTTACGACTGAAATTGTTGACCAACCAGAAACTGCGTAAACATGTTGTTTTGATACCTTGCTGTGCTTGGATTTCCCGAGTAATTTAGCGCAATGTAAGTGTCTTTATTGCCTACTGTATAGGTTAAGCCTCGACGACAAAACTATGCGGCAATCACATCACAGCTGTCAGCGAGGATGTGGAATGCCCGCGTGACTGCATTTCAATAATCAAAGCAGCTGTTAACTGCCTCCCCTATATATTTCCAATAGAGCAAGGGTGTGTAGTGTCGGTGTCTTGAGAGCACCCCTAAGTAATCATTACCCAATCCAAATACATTTACGTTGGAGCCACAGAGGCGACGACCTCGAGGAACACCATCTTGTACGCTCAAATGGACATGGCGCTCCCGGAGTGATATTTTTGGTGATAAGAGAACGTCTCTTGTATGTACTGTGTTAGCTACAGACATTTCATGCATTCGTTAGATACAAACAGTATTAAAGTTGTGCAACGTGTGAATGTATTATTTCAATTGTTCCGTTGTCTTGTTTTATTTAGTCACTTGCTAATGAATTTACATTCAATCCAGGAGTTGGCAAGTTGGCAGTCAGGAGGAATTCGTCCAAATGATGCTATGTATAAATATCTAGTAATTTGCTATGGTAATATTAACTATTTGGTCAGGTCGGTTGTTTTTTATGTGTGAGCCCTAGATTCGCATAATTAGTTACATTGAAATGTGTGCCGTTGCCGGGTTACTGCGCGTTTCTCAGCGGTCTTAAGTTGTGCTTATATGTATTGCACATGCTTTATGAGTGAAATCGCAGTTGCCGCAGGCTGTTGCAATTCACCGTCACTCGTCAACCGTAACGGTGTCCATGGAAACTTCCGTATGGAGGCACTCATGCGTCATGTAGTGTAGCTGTTCTAACGAATGCCCATATTGTGACAAGAAACGCACTACGGGCATCTTTATTGTAGGGTTAATATGTTCTTAAGATGAATTATCATAGTTGTCCAGTTTGTGAAGGAGACCAATGTATTAGCCCACAATACAAACGTTGCGGAGTTGACCTGACATCAACACCTGTAAAACTGACTTTCCACAAACTTTGTGTCGTCGTTACCGTGATATCACATATGCACTCTCCCTAAAACTACGTTCGTCTTGAGAAAGACCGATCCTTACAAAATCCACCCACCACAAAATGCATGCTTCTATGTTTACGTTTGTCGTATGGCCGTCAGTGATATATGACGTTTCGGCCAGTGACTGTGATTATCCCGATTTCTAACCAAATTATATTTGACCCCGATCTCCTACCTCCCGCCTAGAATTTAACCAGATTTAGCAATCATCAGGACGGAGAGATACACGTACACAACTGGACAGATGGGTCACTTTTGGTCAGGTGTACCCTTTGACATGAAAGTGTTGACAGAATAAAATGTTGTAGTTAAATTGCACCCTATGATTAAGCTTTACATGATTACCAACGAATGCCATATTTTTTTCTTGCCCCCGCCAGTCCACCCATCCACCCACCCACCCACCCACCCACCCAACCACCCACCCACCTACGCTACAGGGTGTATATAATATTATTTATGCAACTATACCCTACCTACGATCCTACATTGCAACCAATAAGTACCGTGGATAAACCATCCATGTAAACGTTGAACAAATACGGGTAATATACTTACATGTCGGACACTCACATTAATGCTTACAAACACACGATTACCCCATTTTACACACAGTTGTTGGTTATCATACGAAAATACGAAAATCCTAGCAATATAGCCATGAACACCCCTGTTAATTGTGTTTTTTAAACTACAATATGATTGGCACGGTCAAAACCCCGGAGGCATCAATAAAACACATAAACAAACAGCTGTTCAAAGCTTGATATTTGGGTCATTCTACAAATCCCGTACTTTTTATGTATTCATTGTTTGTTTAATTATATCATTTAGCTAGTGCATTTTTTCTGTTGCGGTACTTCACATTATAATAATAATAATAATAATTGATTCTATGGCGCCTATATCCTCAGGAACCTGAGCTCAGAGACGCAACAAAACAGAATCAGTAAGTGTAATCGTAAACAGGGACGCGCAAAAGTCAGTATCAGAACGAGGGACAACCGAACATTTATGGTGGGAATGCAAGTTGGAATAGATATGTCTTGAGTTTTTTTCGGAAAATAGCAATAGTTTCTGATGTTTTCAAAGTGATAGGGAGTTCATTCCAGACCCTAGGCACAGCGACAGAGAAAGCACGTTTACCCAAGTTAAGTTTTGTTTTAGGTACAATAAGTTGTTGTGAAGTTGATGATTTTAGCTACCTAGGGATATTTGAAAGATGCGGGAGACTAGCCAAGTAGGATGGTTGTTGTGTAGATAGAGCACGATATGCAAGAGTGGACAGCTTAAAATTAATTCGGTAAGAAACTGGAAGCCAGTGTAACTGTTTAAGTAGTGGTAGTGACGGTGAAAACCGAGGCGCCATGAGAGCCACACGTGCCAGACAATTTTGTACTCGTTGGAGTTTAGCCAAGTCTCTTTTAGCAAAGTTATTTAGTAGTGAATTGCAATAGTCAAGGCGGCTGCTAATTAGTGCCGTTGATATTGTTTTAGCAGTAGATATAGATATGTGACGCCGAATTCGACGAATATCACGAATATGATAGAAACAGGATTTACATACTTGAGAGATATGCTGGCGAAAGTTGAAGTCACTGTCAAAGATAACACCTAGATTGCGAACAGTATCTGATGGGAATGTATCACTGCCAAGCAGTTTAACTGGGAAACGGTTGATGACTTTATTTCTTTGTTGTTTAGTGCCAATAATAATAAGGTCTGTTTTGTCTGGATTAAGCTTTAGCTTACTTGATTCCATCCACGACAAGATATCAGTAAGGCAATCACTTAAAGTCGAAAGAGATTCTTGTACATTTGATTGTGAAAGTGATATGTAAACCTGTGTGTCATCAGCATAAAGGTGATGACTGAGATTACGATTAGCAATAACTTGGCTGAGCGATGTAGTATATAAGCTGAACAGAACAGGGCCAAGAACCGATCCTTGTGGCACTCCAAATGGTAGATGTTGTGGGCTAGATAATGTGCCAGATATGTTAATACTTTGATATCTGTCTGATAAAAATTATTTGAACCACCGAAGAGCTTGGCCAGAAATTCCAAAATATCTATGGAGGCGTTGTAAAAGGATTGAATGATCAATTGTATCGAAAGCAGCTGAGAGATCAACTAAAGTGAGTGCTGTGACTTTGCCATTGTCCATGTTATCAACTATATCATTGTGTATCTTGAGAAGAGCTGTTTCGGTAGAGTGGAATCGTTTATATGCAGACTGTAGATCATTTGACAAGTGATGGTTGTAGATATGTTCATGAAGGCGATTAGCAACTACTTTTTCCAATATTTTTGACAGAAAACTAAGATTAGAGATAGAACGATAATTCCTTAGGTCACTTTTACACAAAGTTTGTTTTTTAATAAGAGGATTTACAAGAGCTTGTTTGAAATCCTGTGGAACAACTCCACTCTGCATTGAAAGGTTTATGATAGTAGTAATGGGAAAGATGAGTTGATCGATACAGTTTTTAGCAGAATTGTTGGAAATGGGTCAAGATCACACGATTTGTTAGGATATTTTTTAATAATGATGAGAACTTCATTAGTAGTTGCAGGTGTGAAACTCTGTAGTGTTTTTTCAGAAAGTGGTGGTTCAGGGAAATCATAGTCATTATCATTAATGACAAAATTTGATCGAATACGAGAAATCTTATGTGTAAAGTATTTTGAAAAAGAACTACACAATGTATCCAATGAAGAATGTTCAGGCAGTGCTTTTAATTTCTGCCGATGAAGAATTGTGTTAACAGATTTCCACATCTGGCGAGGGTTTTCAGAATTTGTTGTGATAAAATGTGTATAGTAATCAGACTTTGCTTTTGACATCATGTGATTGCATATGTGTAGCTGTTTAGTATAACGGGATCGATCAATTGGAGAACGAGTTCGTCGCCAAATTCTTTCAAGATATCGACGACGACGTTTTGCTACAATTATATCATTAGACATCCATGGTGATGGAGGGCGAACTTGTACACTTTTGGTTTGTTTCGGAGCATGTTTATCCAGAAGTTTACTTAATGTTTCATTGTACTGATTAACAAGCTCGTCTAGTGTAGATTTAGGTTTCATCAAAAGATCAGAATTTGCTAGATCGTCATGAAGGGTATTTATGTTAATTTCATTTATTGGTCGAAATGTGATAATTTTTTTCTAGATCTTGAACCAACTTGCAACCACAAATCAATAATGAAACAATGGTGATCTGATAAACCATCAGTAGGGAATATTGCTTTAATGTTAGTGCAAGTAGATCTAGTAATAAACAGGTCGAGCCAATGACCATGAACATGTGTAGGAAATGAAACGTGTTGATGTAATGCATATGTTTGAAGGACATCCATAAATGATCTAGTATTTGGACATGGTAGATCAAGGTGGATATTGAAATCTCCAAACATGTAAATGTCTTCTTGGAATTGTAAGGTGGTCTCAAGGAAATCTGGAAATTCATCAAAGAAAGTATTTGTGCTTGCAGGAGGACGATAGATGCATATAAAATTAGCAGATAAGGATGAATGTTTTACAGCAATACATATTACCTCAAAGCTTTGGTATTGAGGTGTATAAATAATTTCTACTTTATATATTTCAGGTACAAGAAATGCGACTCCACCACCCCTACCTGAACGACGGGGGTGATGGTATAGGCAAAAACCATTTGGGCAAATATCAGCAAGACAGGCTGATGTATCAGATGCTAATAGCCATGTTTCTGTCAAAGCTAAAATGTCTATGTGTTTCGATAATATCAGATCAGAAAGGGCAGCAGATTTATGACGTACAGATCGAACATTAGTAGTGGCAAAGCGCATGTTTTGAAGTGTTTTTGGTCCAGGATTTATTGAGACATCACCTGCAAGAAGGAGGATGATAGACAGTCTAAATGATGGGTTACAACCAGATTTTGTAAACCATTTTCTGTGTGTACATAGTCCAAGACAAGAAAGATTTAAAGGTGACGTTTGTGAAAAGTTAATTCGTCTAATATTGTTGATGAATATTTCAGGGTGTCTATATGTATTGTATATATCTTCCTCAAAAGAATAGCATTTTTCTTTAAAAATTGTAGACAAAGAAAATAAACAAATGACCAGCACGAAGAGAAAATACATTATTATATGTTCAGTGATGAGTGAGCCTAAGTGCATCTGCTGGGAAAGAAGTCACAATTCTAGGATCATGACTAATTTATTTAATTAGAAATGTTGATCAGGGCCGACTCTGATCACTAAATTGTGACTCCTAGGCCTGTTAGATGTTAACTAGGAGTTATAAGTACATGATCGCGTGCTGAATAATTAAACTATTACAAAATAGAAGCAAATATATTAAGAGCCTACAATTATAGCGTTTAATTTAAAAAAGCGACGGAAACGTTTTGTGCCGGCGACAAGAGTGAGCGATAATAAAAGTAGACGGTTAACGCATAGCTGTCGAAGTGTAAAACTTAATGTAAAAATACTTATCTTGACACTGACGTTGTGGTCAACATAAAACAGCCCATTTAAATATTATATTGCGTAACACTGATTTAAAACTAAAACATTGTAAAGTTTAAAAATGTATAAAATAGCAGAGAACCAAATGTTTTCAAAATATCCGATTCATGCAAATTGACACATTTTTAACGATAGATAAGCGCAAACATTTCGTCGGGTTAGACCGAAACCATCAAAATGTCACTAGTGTTACTCAACATGTTACTTGTTACGGTTAAACATGTCATATTGCATCCACAAACAGCTATTTAGCTAAGCCGGCATTTGCCCAGCCAGCACCTTGAACAAAACCATTTGTGTTCACCTGCACCAAAGAAAGGCTGCAACCGTGTAAAGAAAAGTACGGATTTGTAGTAAGTACGATATTCGCCCATAATCGTATGTTTGGCGTTACCGCTTTGATTCAAGGATTAAGTCAAAGTTTGGGGGTAGAAACTTAAACTACAATTTGGGACATTAAACACAATAAATAATGCAACAAATAACATCGTAAACTGATTATACAAGACGCATGTGATAAAATAATAATATAATATAATATAATATAATATAATATAATATGGCTCACCTTTTATTTACATTGTAAAAGAATCTCTACATAATCGCTAGAAAAAGTTGATGCTATTTAGTCAAATTGCATTTAGAGTATGTGAACCTTTCCACAAATACACACACAACAATTTTCATAATACAAACACAACAAACATTGGTGATCCGTGACGATGGACCAAACCTCTTGCATATATATGACAGTTTATAGTCCGTTACCCCATCTGGCGGTCAGTCCGTAGATGTCGACAAACGCCAATAAAAGTAACACGTGTTACGACCACAACTATTTGAAGCTACGTTATCAACCTGGTGAATTTTTGGATTGCATTTACCATGAGATTTCCCGTAAAGCACTCTGTGATAATCTTCTTCATATATTTAATGTACACCTAAACAAGTTGAAATTACAAAATGGTTAATGTACTGAACAATAGTGCTGCTTGATAAGTGCGTCTTGGCAGAACATTAGTAGAGAGAACAACTGTTCGGTCTAAACAGTTAAATTCACTCGTCACTCACGTCGCTATGTTCCGTTCAAACAGTTGATTTCCATCGCTTCTCAGTGGACAAATACACTTCATTACATCGTGTGGTTATATATTAGTCTTATTGTTTTATCCAAAAAAACTTCGTAGTATTATGTTGATGAAGACGAGTGCCACAGTTTTATCCAAACAGTCGACTTCATTCACAACTCAGGGGACACAAACACTTCGTAGTATCATGTTGATGAAGACGAGTGCCACAGTTTTATCTAAACAGTTGACTTCATTCACAACTCAGGGGACACAAACACTTCGTAACATCATGTTGCAATATATCAGTCCTACTTCTCCGTGCAACAACTTGTCGACTTTCGGATCACGACACAAGTAATGCGAGTAGCAGACAAACTCTTCGCAGCAGCGGGGAAGGATCAGCCCGAATTCGTCGTGAACGGGGATGGCCATATTCACTGCCGCGGAAGTAACCAGGGCATTGAAAGCACCCAGTGCAAAGTTGTTGCGACTACCGCGATCGGGGTTGTGTGACAAGTCAGAATAAGGTGGAACGGTGACGAGAACGAGACTTGCACCTCTTGTTACCAACAAGTCCCGGATGTATTTCAGACCCGATTTAAACAATTCAAGGTCACGCCCCAATACGTAGTCGAGGCGGTGTCTGTTGAAATCACAGGCTCCTGTTTGTATGAACACGATATCCCCACGGGTGATATTTAGCGGTTGCAGATATTTCGCCCATGCAGACTCGTACTCGGCGAGACATCGCAGCCAAATAAAATCGATATTTCCGACGCTAATACTTTCGTGTTTCCGCGGGACTTTCGACTGAAGAGAATAACAATTTAAGAAGAGGTAATCAGCCTTAAAGCGCATGTGCGATGACCCGACCATGACGACCCGTTTGCGTCGAACACAGCTGTGGGAAGAAACAAAGACGTCTTTATGTAATAAAGAAAGCTTTTGTGAATGTTGACATAAGTGATGTGTGTCTTGTAGTACTACTGGCCAACACTCCTATGGAGTCAAACGGTCAGGGTTGGATACGCATGCTATTTAGTCATGTTTGTTTGGGACTAAGTGTGTGAGCGCTTGCTTAAATTGCTGTGGTTCAGTGATGTTTGCTGTTGCATCTGGTAATGAATTCCAATCTTTTATTGTTCGGGGAAAATAAGAAAATTTGTAACAGTTCTTGCTCGCGTGTATGGCGTTGAAGGCTTTGCTATTTAGATGCCGTGAGTGGCGTTTGATGGGTTGGAGGAGGTTTGCGACAGGCAATGATAGATGACTGTGGATGGCTTTGTGAAATATGGTGAGCCGTTTGTTTGTTATCCTGGTTGTTAGTAGCTCTAGGTGTAATTTTTTAATCATTTCTGACACACACCCAGTTTCTCTGGATGTGTAGTCGTTGTGACAAAAGCGAGCCGCTCGTCTTTGTACCATCTCTATTTTGTTAATGAGAACCTGGGTGTAGGGGTCCCATACGGATGATGAATATTCTAGGAGTGGGCGAACAAGGGTTGTGTAGGCTATTGTTTTGATGTTTTGGGGGCATGAGTGGAGATTCCGTCCGACGAATGCAAGTGTGCGGTTAGCTGAGGCTGTCATCTGATGGATGAGTTTGTTCCAGGTGAGATCTTTGGTGATACAGATTCCTAGATAGGGATGACTGTCAGTTTCTTGTAGTGTTGAATCTCCTAGCGTGTAATTGTAGTGTTTTATATGTCTTGCGTGTGTAATTCTCATGACGAAGCATTTTTGGGTATTAAAATGCATTTGCCAGTCATGTTCCCATTGTGCCAGCCTGTTTAGATCTTTATGGAGTTCGTGTGAGTCAAACTAATTTTTTATTTCTCTATAGAGGACACAGTCATCTGCAAACAGTCGGACTGTGGAGTGAATATTGTCAGGTAGGTCATTGATGTATATGAGGAAAAGTAACGGTCCCAGTACCGTGCCCTGGGGTACACCCGAAACAAGGTTGGTCCAGGTCGAGTGTTCTCCACCGACAACAACTCTTTGTTTGCGACATTTAAGGAAGTTTGAGATCCAGGTGTGTCAAATGCTTTTGAGAAGTCCATTATTATCATGTCAGTCTGGGATTTATTATTTAAAAAATTAGCTAGATCGTATGTGGTGAGAATTAATTGAGATTCTTTGGGAGTGTTTTCTGCGGAAGCCATGTTGTCTGTCTGTTAAGATTGCGTATTGGTCAAACTGGTTCATGATGTTAGAGAATACAATGTGTTCAAGGATTTTGCAACATATCGATGTTAAGGAGATGGGACGATAGTTTGATGCAAGGGACCGGTCTCCCTTTTTGAATATGGGGGTGATGTTGGCCCGTAACCAAGAGAGTGGGAGCTCCCCTGTGCTGAGTGATTTCTGGAAGATTAGACTGAGGGCTGTAGACAATTCGTTGGCGGCAAGTTGGAGGATTTTGGCGGGCACCTCGTCGGGTCCTGTTGCCTTGTTTGGATTTAAGTCGTGAAGTAGTTTAGCAACACCTTCTGTTGTGATGATGATGTCTGGCATGGCTGGTATGTTTGTGTTTGGTTCTTGTGGTAGGTTGGTGTTTTCGCTTGTGAAGACTGACTTGAACTAGTTATTCAGAATTTAGGCTTTCAGTTTGTTATCTGACTCTAGCCTGTTGTCTTCGGTTAGGGTTGGTATACCTATTGCGTCAACTGTCAGGCTTTTGATGTAGGACCAGAATCGTTTGGGCGAGTCAGAACAAATGGACGAGATATATCTTCTATGTGCAGTTCTTGTCTCTTCGTGTGTGGTCCTACGTGCTTTACGAAAAAATTCATAACTGGTTTGATTTTTCTGTTGTTTGTGTGTATTGAAAGCTCTTTGTTTACGTTTGTGTAATCGTTTGATTCGCCTGTTGATCCAAGGTGTTTGCATACGCTTAGATATTATTTTGGTTGGTATGTGAGAGTTCATTATTGATTCAAGAACAGTTTGGAATTCCGTGTACATTTCATTTACTGTGTTCATGGATGTATCCCTTGATGTGAATTCATTATTCCATTTGAGTAATTCTTCTTTCAGAGCCTGTATGTTAGCTTTGTGGTACATGTATATTTTGCGCGGTTTTTGTTTGATAACCGTGGGCTTCCAGCTGTTTATGATTTAACAAGATTTTTTCCTCTGTGTTGACCTCTGCAGAAGGACATTGATGACAAAGTAACTGTGTTGACCTCTGCAGAAAAGACATTGATGACAAAGTAACTGTGTTCTTTGTGTCCACCTCTGCAGAAGGAAATTGATGACAAAGTAACTATGTTCTCTGTGTTCACCTCTGCAGAAGGACATTGATGACAAAGTAACTGTGTTCTCTGTGTTCACCTCTGCAGAAGGACATTGATGACAAAGATTTTAACAAGATTTGCCATCCAAGCCAAAGGCCCAGATGGCAAGTGGACAAGGAAGCCATTGGCTTATCAAGAGTCCAACAATATTCAGCTACGTGTATATTGCCCTCCTGAGATATTTGTCAACCTTGTTTTTAAACATATTCACGTTGCTAGCAGTTACACAATCTGTAGACAATTTGTTCCATTCATTTATTGTCCTCTGTGAGAATGAGTGCTTCCTGATGTCCAATCTACATTGATCCTTTACTAATTTTATCTCATGTCCTCTAGTTCTGATATCCTTCTTGAGTGAGAAAAACATATTTCTATCAATATTTTCATACCCATTCAATATCTTAAAAACTTCAATCTGATCTCCTCTTAACCTCCTTGTCTCTAGAGTTGTTAAACCACATTCTTTCATGCGTTCTTCATAACTAAGGTCTCTAAGTTCTGGAATCATTTTAGTTGCTCTCATTTGTATGCGTTCAAGCGTATCTATATCCTTCTTACGATATGGTCTCCATGCTTGTATACAGTATTCTAAATGAGGTGTAACTATTGCTTTATAAAGAGGTATAATTAACCTTTTCCCCTTGTATGTTATGTTTCTTCTAATCAATCCAAGAATTTGATTACCCTTTGAAGCTGCAATACCACACTGCTCTGAAACTTTCATATCAGCGCTTATTTTAACTCCTAAGTCCTTTTCTTTTACAGTAGTACCCAGAACAGTATCTCCCATTTTATAGTTTACATTCAAGTTCCCATGTCCTCTGTGTAGGCATTTACATTTCCCAAAATTGAACAGCATCTGCCATTTCTCAGACCATTTCACTAATCTGTCTAGATCTTTTTGTAAATGTTGTTTATCACCATCAGTATTAACCTTTCTAAACAGTTTTGTGTCATCTGCAAATTTCAGTACGTTACTTGTTATATTGGCGTCCAAGTCATTGATATAAATTAAGAATAATATAGGTCCTAATACTGATCCTTGAGGTACCCCACTCAAAACCGATTTCCAATTTGAAACTTCTCCATCTACCACAACTCGTTGTCTTCTGTCAGTCAGCCATTGTTCTATCCAGTCAGTTATGCTATCCCCGATACCATGGGCTTTTAATTTAAGTAGTAATAGTTGATGTGGCACTTTGTCAAAAGCTTTCTGAAAATCTAAGTAGATAATGTCTACTGGCGATCCCACGTCTATCCACTTAGTGATTTCTTCCAAAAAACATATTTGCTAAGCATGACCTCGCTTTAAGGAATCCATATTGAGATGAATTTAATAATTTTTGCTTAACGAGGAAGTCCACCATATGGTCTTTAATTAACCTTTCTAATAATTTACAAATCACTGACGTTAAACTCACTGGTCTGTAATTCGCTGAATTATTTCTCGAACCCTTTTTAAATAATGGTATGATGTTTGCTTCTTTCCATTCAAACGGAACAACTCTCTCTTTTAATGACAAGTTGAATACTCTTGCAAGTGGTATACTGATTAGTTCTACTGTTTCCATTAGTAATTGTGGAGGAATCCCATCCACTCCCGGTGATTTGTTATCCTTCATTGCCTTTATTTTCTTAGCTACCAATTCTGGAGTTACAACTAACGGACCTAAATAGTCAGATTTAGCCCCCTGAAATTTAGCATCAGCAACTGGTAATGAACTAATATCTTCTTTGGTAAACACTGAACTGAAGTAACCATTTGGGTCTTCCGCCATTAAAAACCCCTGTGATATTATATTTCCAGCACTGTCTTCTAGAGGTCCAACCATGTCTTGTACATTTTGTTTACTCCTGACATATGCATAACAACTCTTACTGTCATTTTTTATGTTACATGCTAGTTTTTGCTCATAGCTTCTTTTAGATTGTCTGATTTCAGTTGTAGCTGCATTAAGTGCCTCTTTGTATTTTGCATAGTCTTCTTCCTTTCTGGTACGCCTATAAACCCTCCACATAGTTTGTTTTAGCATTATTTTTCTAATAGCCTCTTTTGACAAGTGTTTCTTTCTACACCGTTTTCCTTGTTTTTGGAAGGGAACAAATTTATCGATGATACTCTCAATTTCATATTTAAGAATATTCCAACATTCAATTGCGGTCTTATTCATCAGCATGTTATTCCAATCTAGTTTTGCTAAATATTTTATCATATCTTTGTAGTTACCTTTGTGGAAGTTTCTCTTGTACGTTTTCTTATTTTTACTTTCTGATTTTACATTGATGTCAAAATGTATTTGATTATGGTCACTATTACCCAGTGGTTCAAATATTTTTACATTGTCCACTAATTCTTTTTGTGATGACAAAACTATATATAATACATTTTCTCCCCTGGTTGGTTCTAGTACGTTCTGAGTAAGAAAGCTATCCTGGATTAAAAATTGAAATTGTTGGTCCGCAATCCCTGTACTCTCTAGAGAATTCCATTGTGTGTGTTCATGGTTAAAATCTCCCATTATGATACATTCCCCTTTACTAACTTCCTTTATAGCGTTTTTATTTTTGTGTTGTCCTCTTCGTTTATGTTTGGACTTCAGTAAACTAATCCAACAGTTAATTTTGAATTTCCTGAAACAATTTTGCACCAAACAGCTTCATCGCAATCTGCTTCCCTTTCTAGTTTTATTTCATAAGCCTGAATTGATTCTTTAACATATAAAATAACTCCCCCGCCCCTTCTTCCTATTCGATCTTTCCTAAACATTACATATCCTGTCAGTCCTAATTCAGCATCTGTTATATCTATCTATGTTGGCCCATGATTCATTTATACCAATTATGTGAGGGTCAATATCTTCTACCATAATGTTTAATTCGTTTTTCTTATTTACTATGCTCCTTGCATTTAAACATACGCATCTATAACCTTTTTCATAGATGTTTTTCGGATGATTTGATATTGGTTTATCTCTGCTAGTGGCCTCTTGTTCAGCTTGAGACACCTCTAGGTAACCCCCCTGCACTTTTAGTTTAAATAATGTTTACTTCCAAAAATATTTGTCATCGTACCCAAGTCACTATCTACTGCTGCTGAAAGTTTGTCCTCGAATACTGCCGCCCCCTTCCACTTAAATGAAGCCCATCCTTCATGTACATGTCAGCCTTCCCAACAATACTTCCCCATAAATCCACAAATCCAACTTCCTCTTCCCTACATAACTAGTGGACTAACATGTTAATTGCCATCCCCCGACAATTTCGATATTTGTGACCCCTCCTGCCCATTACAGGTAAAATCCCTGACAGTATTACCTGCTCAACCCGCGTCTGTTTTAGTGTTCTGACCAACTGCCTATATTTCCTAACTATGGCAGTTGTACCCTCCCTCTCTACGTTATTTGTCCCTACGTGTACTAAAACAGATCCACCCTTACCCGAGCCTACGATGTTTTTTACCCTCTCAGTTATCGCCTCTATTTTGGCTCCAGGTAAGCAGACCACCACATCGTCTCCCTTGTTTAAGACTCTGTCGGTCTTCCTAACTATCGAATCCCCCACAAACACCCTCGCTCTCTTCCTCACCCCCTCTATCACTGCTGCAGAATAACTCTTCCGTTCGATCCCCTCCATCACATTCTGTCTTGACCCCTTCCCTCCAGTCTCCTTCGCTCTTGTCTCTCCCACTCCCCTCTCCTTCACTCCGGTTGTTTTCCCTCCCGTCTCCCTCACTCCCTTATCCTTCTCTCCTGTCTCCCCTGCTCCCCTCTTCTTCACTCCGGTTGTCTTCCCTCCCGTCTCCCCCACTCCCTTCTCCTTCCCTCCTGTCTCGCCTGCTCCCCTCTCCTTCATTCCGGTTGTCTTCCCTCCCGTTCCTTTTCTTTTCCTGTCTCATTACGTCCTGTCTCCCTACTATCTGTCACCTTCCCTCCTCTCAGCTTCCTCCCAGGCTGCGGTGAGTTCTCCCTAGCATCTCTTGTGTCTTTCCCCACTTTATCATCTACTGTTTCCCCACCGGAACTACTGGCACAACCCCCCTGTTCCCTTCCCACCATTGCCATAACGAGCAGCCTCAGCTCTTCCAACTCCACCTCTAGTTCCTTCATCTTCTTACATCCCCTACACTCAAAACTAATAGGTATAGGTTATTATGTGTGCTTGCGTGTGAATAATTATATAAATATTTTGTAATCATGTTTTTTAAACGAACACGCAATTATTTTAAATGTTATTTTAAAAGTATCTGTTATTGCTGTACAAATAATGTGTATTATGTGAACAATTTTCGGAATATTTACATTATTACTTCGTTCGATGCTGGACAAAATAAATATTATTTCGTCTGATATGACCCCTTCGTGTGTTGACGCGCCATCCCGATTCTGATGCAAATGTAGTATTATTAGTGCTCTTTCTGTAATTGCGCCATATTGAGAACGAATGAAAACTCGGTTAGCGCAGCTTTTCGTAGCAATTTCGATTTCGAAATCTGCCATAAAACAAAATATTTGACAAACATTTATGCCATTTGTGCACCTATAGTGATGTATTATGATATAATGAACGTCTTGGGATAGTCAAAGCGAGGTAAGAGTGAAACACAAAGCCGTAATAATCAGAGCCCGGAATAAGCAAAATTCCGCTCACAACACGTGTCTTCTTCCACGAAAATCCGGAAACGCCTGAGGCTTGGCCAGCGCATGCGTGAAACGAGTTTGCGTGGGATGAAAATAGAGCGGAAACTTTGAAATCGTCGAGGTGCGCACACATGAAAAACACACAAAACTCAGTGAAACTGGTAACTAAGAACTGCATGAATTTTAGTCTAACACAACTCAAACAACGTTGCTGTACCCATTAATATAAAAACAGAACTGAGAACTTCGCCTGAGTCTGATGACCCCGTTGTCTAGGTGTCTCCAGTTGTCTAGGTGTCCCCAGTTGTCTAGGTGTCCCCAGTTGTCTAGGTGTCCACAGTTGTCTAGGTGTCCTCAGTTGTCTAGGTGTCCCCAGTTGTCTACGTGACCCCAGTTGTCTAGGTGTCCACAGTTGTCTAGGTGTCCCCAGTTGTCTAGGTGTCCCCAGTTGTCTAGGTGTCCCCAGTTGTCTAGATGTCCCCAGTTGTCTAGATGTCCCCAGTTGTCTAGGTGTCCCCAGTTGTCTAGGTGTCCCCAGTTGTCTAGATGTCCCCATTTGTCTAGGTGTCCAGAGTTTTCTAGGTGTCCCCAGTTGTCTAGGTGTCCCCAGTTGTCTAGGTGTCCGCAGTTGTCTAGATGTCCCCAGTTGTCTAGATGTCCGCAGTTGTCTAGGTGTCCCCGGTTGTCTAGGTGTCCCCAGTTGTCTAGATGTCCACAGTTTTCTAGGTGTCCCCAGTTGTCTAGGTGTCCGCAGTTGTCTAGGTGTCCCCAGTTGTCTAGGTGTGCGCAGTTGTCTAGGTGTCCCCAGTTGTCTAGGTGTCCCCAGTTGTCTAGGTGTCCCCAGTTGTCTAGGTGACCCCAGTTGTCTAGGTGTCCACAGTTTTCTAGGTGTCCCCAGTTGTCTAGGTGTCCCCAGTTGTCTAGGTGTCCGCAGTTGTCTAGATGTCCCCAGTTGTCTAGATGTCCCCAGTTGTGTAGGTGTCCCCAGTTGTCTAGGTGTCCCCTGTTGTCTAGGTGTCCCCAGTTGTCTAGGTGTCCACAGTTTTCTAGGTGTCCCCAGTTGTCTAGGTGTCTCCAGTTGTCTAGATGTCCACAGTTTTCTAGGTGTCCCCAGTTGTCTAGGTGTCCGCAGTTGTCTAGGTGTCCCCAGTTGTCTAGGTGTGCGCAGTTGTCTAGGTGTCCCCAGTTGTCTAGGTGTCCCCAGTTGTCTAGGTGTCCCCAGTTGTATAGGTGACCCCAGTTGTCTAGGTGACCCCAGTTGTCTAGGTGTCCCCAGTTGTCTAGGTGTCCCCAATTGTCTAGATGTCCCCAGTTGTCTAGGTGTCCCCAGTTGTCTAGGTGACCCCAGTTGTCTAGATGTCCCCAGTTGTCTAGGTGTCCCCAGTTGTCTACGTGACCCCAGTTGTCTAGGTGTCCGCAGTTGTCTAGGTGTCCCCAGTTGTCTAGATGTCCGCAGTTGTCTAGGTGTCCCCAGTTGTCTACGTGACCCCAGTTGTCTAGGTGACCCCAGTTGTCTACGTGATCCCAGTTGTCTATGTGACCCCAGTTGTCTAGGTGTCCGCAGTTGTCTAGGTGTCCCCAGTTGTCTAGATGTCCCCAGTTGTCTAGGTGTCCCCAGTTGTCTAGGTGTCCCCAGTTGTCAATGTTTGATCACCAGATCCGGTTTGACTAACCTCGATCCAATGAACACCCGTTAGTCCAGCATTGTTGCCTGTTTTGCTGGTCTAATCAATGTTTCATCGCCTGCACTGGTTAAAACCACCTTGGTCATCTGTACGGTAGTAATTCAATCCACTGACCTAATTGATCACCCTCCATTCTCCAGGAAAACGCATGCAGCCAACTCTGACTATCAGAATATCAATTAAGGACTGCGCCATGGTGTATTTGCTGTTTTAATGATACTAGCAGAAATGCCCAACCTCCTGACTGGATAACTTAGTATTTCGTATTTACTAGATTTCAGGGTGCACAACATTATCACAGAAAAATCCACCTATGCCTTGGTACGTGGTGCTGCTAGTCAATATCCTGATGTCTTCTTCGAAATAAGTATTATTATTATTATAACTAAAATTTATATAACGCTGCATATCTAGGACCCGTTCAAAAGCGCGTCATCAAAATAATAAATATATATTAATAATAGTGTATTCGAGAATGATTAATAAATAAAATAAATAAATGATTATAGTAAATAAATAAATATATAACATACTTGTTCATAAAAAAGTTATCTTGTTCCCATTTATTCCTCAATGAAAATGCCGACGCCTAAATAAAAAAACGTTTTCTGTATGATCTTAAATTTAAACAGCGTATCTGCTTGTCCTGTGTAATCCGGCAAAAGGTTCCACAACGTCGGTCCGGACACCGAGAAAGCACGTCTGCCGTAGCCCTCCAGTTTGTAGGGCGGCACTACCAGCAGATGCAGATCAGCAGATCGAAGGTTGCGGGTAGGTGCATACGGGGTCAGAAGGTCAAACATATAACTTGGTGCAAGGCTATGCAATGCGGAGAAAACAAGGACCAGTAGTTTGTACTGGACAGGTCAGAGAACGGGAAGCCAATGTAACTTAATTAACACCGGTGTTATAAAAACAATACGCTGGTGCTTTCGCTGTCGCACAATCTAGCTGCCGAATTATGTACCGTCCATAGCTGTACCTAGGCCATAGGAGCCCCAGTAATACCGCACAACACTGCATTGCTCTAACCCAATCGCGATGTCACTACGGCGTGGAAATTGCAATGTACGCACACACAAGCACGCACGCACACACAATGATTATAATACGTGCGCTGATGGGAGCTACGTAATATGCGGGGCGTTATTCAGTCACTCGTGACATGTCACATGACACATAGCAACTAAACATTAGTATGACGGTGCTTCTGTATGTTCCTTCCTGTGAAACTGGACGCCGCTAAATTAAAACCTGGAACGGTAGTAAATAGTTACTCGAACCCCGTCTAGCAATGTCAGATAACGGGACAGTCGCTACTTCAAGTAAGTGCAAATGGAGATGTTCTACTCGTGCTATCGTAGTAACTACAGTGGCTGTGGTTGGAGTATCCATTATCTACATGGCCTACTACGTATACTATGTAAACGGTAATGCCCGTACCATTCAGACACAGAAGACTCCAGTCGAATGAAACGTTTGCTGGACATTCGGCGGACAGCACGACAGCATTAGCTTCCCGGTCAGCGTCAGGTATGGGACGTTTAACGACTACTGTCGGCTTGCCGAACAAACCGTAAACGGTGTATCATGAAGGGCAGCGTGGGGTCGGACTAGGCAATCAACTGTTCCAATACGCTGCCCTATTCGGTATAGCACACATGAACAACCGTAAGGCCATTACACAAGAGAGTCATTTTAACGCGTTGTGGGACACATTCGAAAATCTGACAATTCCCCGCAGTCGGCTCCTTTCCAACATGACGCGGATTTCAGAAAAGAAGTACGGGAATTACGAAACAAATTTCGAAAGACTGCCTGAGTCTAACGTATTACTCCACGGTTACTTTCAATCGTGGAAATACTTTAAGAAATACGAAAATGAACTACGCAAAGAACTCGTGATCAAGAAATCGCTTCAAGCCAAAGCCAGGGAATACTTAACGCACATTGCTCGAAGGTATAATGCCACGAATATCACTTTTGTCGGCGTTCACGTACGACGCGGGGACATATTGAAGAAGACGCATTTATACCGAGTAGCCAGCCTGTCATACATTGTCAAAGCGATGAACGCATTCCGTCGTAACTACTCCCGAGTTCACTTGGTCGTTTGCAGTGATGACATCTCGTGGTGTACACGCAACTTGGGTCAGCAAATGAACGTATCGTTCTCGACAGGTAAACCCGTTACCATTGACTTCGCTATATTGTGTCAGGGCAACCATACATTATCGACGGTCGGAACCTTCAGTTGGTGGGTTGGAAGGTTGGTTGGCGGCACGACTACGTACTACAACAAGCACGCCATCGAGTCGACATACATGTACAAATATCTAAATGTTGCAGATTTCTTTCTGCCAAAATGGATTTCCATGTCAGACTAAGGCGTGTCTTGTATTAACTTTTCTGTACAAATTGCACTATTGTTTTGTTTACGGAAGTTCACTGGTTTTCACGCGTATAATCCATAAGTAAAATGGTGAATCGATTTGATAGGATTAGTGAGGTTAACCAGTCACACGTGCCGCGAAAACCACAAAATTGACAATTGATGCTGACGGTGTGCCATGGAAAAGGACTGTAGGAGGCAACGTTTTGCTAAGACCAGAAAATAAAAAAAAAATACCTGTATAGTTACAGGTATTTTGTTGTTGTGGTCTCGGCAGGGACAACTTAGGGAAAGAAGGTGTGACATTGTCGCGCAATGGTCGTATATAATATAATACCATTGAAACGACAATAGCCCATTAACGTGTTTTATTTAAATTCCATTACTGAATAAATAAACAAATAACAAACAAAACCTCGCTACACGGCTACTTAAATTAAGATGAAATAACAAAGAAAACGATTCACATTATCGCTCGAACTTGATTCACGTATTGCTCGATAACGATTCACCTATCACCGATCACGATTAAGCAACACAAGCTACCCTTTAACTCATTATGCGCCAACCACGGGATAACAGAATCGGGTGAAATTTAAAATCTCAGCGGAAGAATGTTGGCCCGTGTATTGTCTGTTGTCTATCATGTCCTCCCTGTCCATACATTTGGATGCATATTACACCAATTATGACATTTTGTAACTTTGCTTTCATATACAACGCTATTAATATATATATATATATATATATATATATATATATATATATATATATAATCCATTTGAGTTATAATTATATATATTAGCTGAAGCGCAGCAAATTCATTTCAATTCATATTGTAGGAAGAAAGAAAATAAGTATGTAATTTTCAAATAAAGATGGATCATCTTTCTTAAATATTGGAATCACTTTTTCAGTTTTATCTGAGAATATTCCGATGTTTAAAACTTGCTTTGGTAACAGCGTTAATGATTTGATCATTGCAAGTGTAATAATGTTTAATCATTTTGAAGAAATGCCATCAAACCCACAGCTACTTTTTGTGGGAAGATTATTAATAGTTTCCTTTACAGTTCCTTCACTAATACTCTTAAATGTAAATACAGAATATACATTTTTAATGTTTTATAACATTTTAATTCAACAGTTTACATTTTTTAAAAGTGGTTTCCTCTGTGAGTTGTATATATTTAAGGTTAGTTTTCGCAAAACTGTTTTAATTGTCGTAATTATGTTTCCTTGATATTCCCGAGCCATGATACAATAACTAATATATGATAGTGTTAATATTTTATATAACAGCTATTTTATAACTAAAGGTAATACCACGTTTTTTAATCTATTTAATATGTAATTTTTTTTTAATATAGGTTTATGTCTAAGTTCAAACCTAAAGAAATTAATTCACCAACTCTTTCAATATATATATATATATATATATATATATATATATATATATATATATATATATATATATATATATATATATATATATATATATACAACTGAAATCAGACAATCTAAAAGAAGTTATGAGCAAAAACTAGCATGTAACATAAAAAATGACAGCAAGAGTTTGTATGCATATGTCAGGAGTAAACAAAACGTACAAAACAAGGTTGGACCTCTAGAAGACAGTGCTGAAAATATAATATCACAGGGGTTTTTAGTGGCGGAAGACCTAAATGGTTACTTCAGTTCAGTGTTTACCAAAGAAGATATTATTTCATTACCAGTTGCTGATGCTAAATTTCAGGGGGCTAAATCTGACTATTTAGGTCCGTTAGTTGTAACTCCAGGATTGGTAGCTCAGAAAATAAAGGCAATGAAGGATAACAAATCACCGGGAGTGGATGAGATTCCTCCAAAATTACTAATGGAAAAAGTAGAACAAATCAGTATACCACTTGCAAGAGTATTCAACTTGTCATTAAAAGAGGGAGTTGTTCCGTTTGAATGGAAAGAAGCAAACATCATACCATTATTTAAAAAGGGTTCGAGAAAAAAGTCAGAGAATTACAGACCAGTGAGTTTAACGTCAATGATTTGTAAATTATTAGAAAGGTTAATTAAAGACCATATGGTGGACTTCCTCGTTAAGCATAAATTATTAAATTCATCTCAACATGGATTCCTTAAAGCGAGGTCATGCTTAACAAATATGTTACGTTTTTTGGAAGAAATCACTAAGTGGATAGACGTGGGATCGCCAGTAGATATTATCTACTTAGATTTTCAGAAAGCTTTTGACAAAGTGCCACATCAAAGATTACTACTTAAATTAAAAGCCCATGGTATCGGGAATAGCATAACTGACTGGATAGAACAATGGCTGACTGAGAGAAGACAACGAGTTGTAGTAGATGGAGAAGTTTCAAATTGGAAATCGGTTTTGAGTGGGGTACCTCAAGGATCAGTATTAGGACCTATATTATTCTTAATTTATATCAATGACTTGGACGACAGCATAACAAGTAACGTATTGAAATTTGCGGATGACACAAAACTGTTTAGTAAGGTTAATACTGATGGTGATAAACAACATTTACAAAAAGATCTAGACAGATTAGTGAAATGGTCTGAGAAATGGCAGATGCTGTTCAATTTTGGGAAATGTAAATGCCTACATACAGGACATGGGAACTTGAATGTAAACTATAAAATGGGAGATACTGTTCTGGGTACTACTTTAAAAGAAAAGGAATTACAATAAGCGCTGATATGAAAGTTTCAGAGCAGTGTGGTATTGCAGCTTCAAAGGGTAATCAAATTCTTGGATTGATTAGAATAAACATAATATACAAGGGAGAAAAGTTAATTATACCTCTTTATAAAGCAATAGTTAGACCTCATTTAGAATACTGTATACAAGCATGGAGACCATATCGTAAGAAGGATATATATACGCTTGAACGCATACAAAGGAGAGCAACTAAAATGATTCCAGAACTTAGAGACCTTAGTTATGAAGAACGCCTGAAAGAATGTGGTTTAACAACTCTAGAGACAAGGAGGTTAAGAGGAGATCAGATTGAAGTTTTTAAGATATTGAATGGGTATGAAAATATTGATAGAAATATGTTTTTCTCACTCAAGAAGGATAGCAGAACTAGAGGACATGATGTAAAATTAGTAAAGGATCAATGTAGATTGGACATCAGGAAGCACTCGTTCTCACAGAGGACAATAAATGAATGGAACAAATTGTCTACAGATTGTGTAACTGCTAGCAACGTGAATATGTTTAAAAACAAGGTTGACACATATCTCAGGAGGGCGGGTTATAAGTAGATGAATATTGTTGGACTCTCAATAAGCCAATGGCTTCCTTGTCCACTTGCCATCTGGGCCTTTGGCTTGGATGGCAAATCTTGTTAAATCTTGTTAAATATTTATATCATTTATTTGAAGGGAAATAAACTGTATATGTTTATTGGGCATATGAAACATATGGTATTTTTATTTGTTTTTATTTAGTGATAATGTATTAATGTTTAGTCATTCATTAACATTAAAGAGTTCTTAATTTATCAAGGATCGTGTGCTTTTGTTATGTTGTTGCTTAGACATTTTAAAGAGCGAAATATTGTCGTATCGTCAGCATACATGATGAAATTAAATATTTGTCTAGTTTTTGAGAAATCATTTATATGTATATGATAAATAAGAGTGCTCCAAGGATTGAAACTTGTGGAACGTTGATTGTTACATTTAACAAGATTTAACAAGATTGCCATCCCAAACAACAAGTTCCAGATGGCAAATGGACAAGGAAGCCATTGGCTTATCGAGAGTCCAACAATGTTCTCATCTATGTGTAGCCCGCCCTTATCAAATATTTGTCAATTCTATTTTTAAACATATTCACACTACTAGCATTAACGCAATCATTTGGCAATTTGTTCCATTCATTTATCACCCTCTATGAGAAAGAGTACTTTCTCATGTCCAACATACACTGCTCCTTAATTAATGCTGCTTTGTGTCCCCTGGTTCTACTGCCTTCTTTAAGTTTGAAGAACATATTCCTGTCAACATCCTCATAACCATTCACTATTTTAAACACTTTTATTTGGTCTCATCTTAGTCTCCTGGTCTCTAGTGTTGTCAAGCCACATTGTAATAAGCGACTTTTTAAACTAAGGTCTCTCAATTGTGGAATGATTTTAGTTGTTCTTCGTTGTATTCTTTCTAGCTTTTTGAATACTTTTGTGTCATCTACACATTTGAGTAATTTGCTAGATATGTCATCTTCCAAATCACATATATATATATATATATATATATATATATATATATATATATATATATATATATATATATATATATATATATATATATATATATATATATATATATATATATATATATATATATATATATATATATATATAAAAAACAGTATAGGGCCTAATACTGATCCCTGTGGTATGCCACTCAAAACCGATTTCCAGCTTGAAATCTCACCCTCTAATATTACTCTCTGTCAGCTGTGTGTAAGCCACTTTTCTATCCTGTTGATTACATATTTACCTATGCCATGGGCTTTTAGTTGTGGCAATTTATCTAAATTAGACAACATCCACTGGTGACCCGTCATCTACCCACTTTGTAGTTTCTTCAAAAAAACATAAGAGATTGGTTACACATGACCTTGCTTTTAGGAACCCATGTTGAGCTGTATTTATTAATTTATGTTTTACAAGGAATTCCACCATGTGGTCTCTAATTAATGTTTCGAGTAATTTACATACAACTGATGTTAAACTCACTGGTCTGTAATTGTTTGGCTTGTTCCTCGATCCCTTCTTAAATAGTGACGTAATGTTTGCTTCTTTCCATTATGAAGGAATTATTCCTTCTTCGTGTGACAAGTTAAACAATTTTGCAAGTGGTGTACCAATTTGCTCAACAATTGCCTTAAGCAGTTTTGGTGGTATCCCATCAACTCCAGGTGATTTATTATCTTTCATCTTCTAAATTTTCTTTGTTCTCATTTCAGGAGTTACAAATAACTGCCCTAAATGTTCTGATTTATTGCCCTCAAATTTAGTAAATGGAACTGGAAGTGAGGTGTATATTTTGTGGTAAAAACTGAGCTGAAATACTCATTCAGGACCTCTGCCATTTGAAACCCCTCTGAAATTATGTTTCCCCTGTTGTTTTCCAGTGGTCCGACCATATCTCTTTCTTTTTACTCCTTACATTATATATAAAATGTCTGACTTTATTTGTTCAATTTCAATATATTGTTTTCTGTTTTGTAAATAACGTTTGTATAATTGCAAAGTTGAGCCATTTATGCCAAAGTATTTTAATTGATTAAGTAAAATGTTATGATCAATAGTATCTAAAGCCTAAGAATGGCCGATAAATATGTTAATTGGTTCGTCATTTATATCCATTTGAGTTATAAATCTATCTATTAGCTCAAGCGCAGCAAATTCAGTTGAATATTTAGATCTACAACCATACTTATTATCAACAAGAAATTTTAAATCATTGATATATGATAATAACTGAATAAACAAATATTATCTAACACTTTAGATATTGTGGGAAATAAGTCTGTAATTTTTAAATAAAGATGGATCATCTTACTTAAATATTGGAAAAACCTTTGCAATGTTTAGTTTATCTGGGAATATGCCGTTGTTTAAAACTGGCTTTATTAATAACATCAATGGTTTAATAATTGCAAATTCAATAGTGTTTTTAGTTTTGAAGAAATGCCATCAAATCCACATCTATTTTTTGTGGGAAGATTATTAGTAGCAGTGTTCTTCACCAACATTGTCAAATGTAAATGCAGAATTTACGTTTTTATTTAAATAATAAATATAATCTTTGTTACCTTTATATTTAATATATACTCATTGGTCTGACCTATATTTGTAAAAGAATTATTACATTTGTTTGCGATATCATTTTATCAATAATTTTTGTATCACTTTCTATAAAAAATATGATATTCTTTGGTTTGTACTTTTTGAAACAAATTAATTAATAGATTTACAAGTATTTCTTATATCATTTCTGAATCGATTAAATTTTTGTTCAAAGTACAGCTGTTTGGTTGCGCGAATATTTTTATTAATGTCATGCTGCACGTTTTACGGTTAATAATAATCGTTTTATAGTTAGGTGAATTAGGGTGCGTCAACTTTAATTGTTTATAAAGTTTGTCTCGATATCGAATTGATTTGAGTAATCTTTGAGTAATCCACGTTAATATTTGTTTTTATATTTATTAAATTTCACCAGTTTAAATTGGCATATGCTTGTTTTTGCCTGGAAAATGTCGTCATAAAGTATCTCGTAATTTAAATTTGTATCTGCATTGTATTTTTATTTAACTTATTGTAAATCGCATTGAATTTAATTGATGCTTAACCTTATGCACTGACACTTCATTTAAATTAATGCCAACTTAGGTCCAGTTAAATATAGTTTGTATTATAAGTTTGGGTAAACTTTACTTTCCGGCCCTCCCTCTACCGATGCAATGCGATGCGCCGCTATCTTGTTATTTAGAAAAGAAAGCCGCTAGCAGAGATTCCCCTGTGGATATTATTAAAAATGGATATAATCAGCATATTCTATTTTTCTAGCGAAGGAAAGTTTTGGTTGTTTCGAAGTTTGTATTTGTAGATAGGTCTGTAGGTAATGATGTTGGTATTTGCAAATCGATATTGTTTAATGAACGCACGTATATTCAATGTACAACGAACATAACAGAACGGAACATAAAGTTTATTCGAAACCACGTAAGTATAGTATGTGTTGCTTTTTTTTACATAATATTGAACTTGTACATGTACAGGCGTACATATATGTATATAATTATATGTTCACATACATTT
>BSQZ01000096.1:855000-887500 GCA_033239005.1 Lamellibrachia satsuma | reverse complement strand
ACACACACACACACACACACACACACACACACACACACACACACACACACACACACACACACACACACACACACACACACACACACACACACACACACACACACACACACACACACACACACACACACACACACACACACACACACACACACACACACACACACACACACACACACACACACACACACACACACACACACACACACACACACACACACACACACACACACACACACACACACACACACACACACACACACACACACACACACACACACACACACACACACACACACACACACACACACACACACACACACACACACACACACACACACACACACACACACACACACACACACACACACACACACACACACACACACACACACACACACACACACACACACACACACACACACACACACACACACACACACACACACACACACACACACACACACACACACACACACACACACACACACACACACACACACACACACACACACACACACACACACACACACACACACACACACACACACACACACACACACACACACACACACACACACACACACACACACACACACACACACACACACACACACACACACACACACACACACACACACACACACACACACACACACACACACACACACACACACACACACACACACACACACACACACACACACACACACACACACACACACACACACACACACACACACACACACACACACACACACACACACACACACACACACACACACACACACACACACACACACACACACACACACACACACACACACACACACACACACACACACACACACACACACACACACACACACACACACACACACACACACACACACACACACACACACACACACACACACACACACACACACACACACACACACACACACACACACACACACACACACACACACACACACACACACACACACACACACACACACACACACACACACACACACACACACACACACACACACACACACACACACACACACACACACACACACACACACACACACACACACACACACACACACACACACACACACACACACACACACACACACACACACACACACACACACACACACACACACACACACACACACACACACACACACACACACACACACACACACACACACACACACACACACACACACACACACACACACACACACACACACACACACACACACACACACACACACACACACACACACACACACACACACACACACACACACACACACACACACACACACACACACACACACACACACACACACACACACACACACACACACACACACACACACACACACACACACACACACACACACACACACACACACACACACACACACACACACACACACACACACACACACACACACACACACACACACACACACACACACACACACACACACACACACACACACACACACACACACACACACACACACACACACACACACACACACACACACACACACACACACACACACACACACACACACACACACACACACACACACACACACACACACACACACACACACACACACACACACACACACACACACACACACACACACACACACACACACACACACACACACACACACACACACACACACACACACACACACACACACACACACACACACACACACACACACACACACACACACACACACACACACACACACACACACACACACACACACACACACACACACACACACACACACACACACACACACACACACACACACACACACACACACACACACACACACACACACACACACACACACACACACACACACACACACACACACACACACACACACACACACACACACACACACACACACACACACACACACACACACACACACACACACACACACACACACACACACACACACACACACACACACACACACACACACACACACACACACACACACACACACACACACACACACACACACACACACACACACACACACACACACACACACACACACACACACACACACACACACACACACACACACACACACACACACACACACACACACACACACACACACACACACACACACACACACACACACACACACACACACACACACACACACACACACACACACACACACACACACACACACACACACACACACACACACACACACACACACACACACACACACACACACACACACACACACACACACACACACACACACACACACACACACACACACACACACACACACACACACACACACACACACACACACACACACACACACACACACACACACACACACACACACACACACACACACACACACACACACACACACACACACACACACACACACACACACACACACACACACACACACACACACACACACACACACACACACACACACACACACACACACACACACACACACATATATTTGTTTTTATTTCATACAACATTTGTTACAGTTGTATTTATCAGTGACTTACCTGGTTAAAATGTGGTGTTTCGAGAGTACACACAACGTCAAATGGCGTAATTGTAAAATAGTGTAGGTCACTGATGTTCTAAAATGCAAGTTGTTAATGATTTATATAATGTGATTTTATTGATTCTTCATTTAATATATTTTTACTATATTTTAACATATTTATACGGAAGTTCTGTATTTAATGGAATGTCTATCGATATAAAATAAGGATGGCGATCAGAAACTCTTTTGATTAGTGCAGTGCTTTCAAGTATAATTTGTACGTAATGTACATCAATCAAACATAGTGCTATCATCTGTTTCACGAACGATTAGAGATAAACTGAAAACAAAAATGTTGTATGAAATAAAAACAAATATAAGTGTGTGTGTGTGTGTGTGTGTGTGTGTGTGTGTGTGTGTGTGTGTGTGTGTGTGTGTGTGTGTGTGTGTGTGTGTGTGTGTGTGTGTACACACACACATATATTTGTTTTTATTTCATACAACATATTATAGATATATATATATATATATATATATATATATATATATATATATATATATATATATATATATATATATATATATATATATATATATATATTACAAGTCTTCAAGGCAACGAAAATAGCATTTGATAATGGAAAACTATTTTTATTATCCGGGTTATTGCTGTGCATGTGGTAACAGACTAACTAACAAGTATGTCATAGCAACACATTTACATGTAATCAGTTGACTCAATGTAAAACATAGAGTTTATCATTATGTACAGACGTCGACGTTACGCTATCAGGTTTTTTATATCACCTTTATAAGTATAATACTTAAGAGAAGGAGAAAGCAAAAACCGGCTTGTAGAGAAGGACAAGACTACAACGAAATTATACAACGCCTAGTCAGTCCGCCGGATGTCGTAAATATCTCATGACTAATGCGACCTATTTAATTTTGCATTATGTACGCATATTGTCGTCCATAAAACTAACCCATTGTAATATCTGGAGATGGCTTTACCCGGATCTCACTAAGAACGAGGCTAATCGCATGATCCCGAACAACTGATCTGACTACTGACGTAAAATCTAATTAAGTAAACAGAACACAGCACATTTATTATAATATATTATCAATAATATTCCACAAATACATTTAGATCAGGCAATTATATCAGTTAAATGATGTTCTATAAATTAGACGAATGATACATCCAACGCTTTTGGCATGGTTTCGATACATACACAATTACAAATCATCTGTGACTGGACGTCATGCGGCTTTCAGGTTTATGTATAAAATGCGACCTTTGTATGTCTGGGGTACAGGACTCACACCACAATTCATATACGCAGTGGCGGCCAATTTGACATTTTGCAAGATTGCTCGATGTGACCACCCAATCTTCTTAAACGTCATAACATCCACAACGTCAACAATAAATACCGCCAGCTCTTTTAATAACGCTTACCCTCAACATTGACAGGTTTCACAAACTAGGAGAAACTCCATAACACGCACCTGTTCCCTAAAGCGCACCATTACTGCCCTGACGAAACACAGTAACACCGTGTATGAGTCATGTATTAATTTGTTTAGACGTCGCTATATAAAACATATGCTAACAGAACTGAATTCAACAAGACATCGATTTTCAAGATGAAAGTTTTTGACCGTGTTTGACTAAAGCATGACGTTTTGTGAAAGTCTTGACAGTGTGGTAAATAGTTTGCATTTGTTCTTAAGACAACATGTTTAGTAGTTGCATTTTTTACAGAAGCTAACGCACGTTATCGGAATTTCATTTCGGAATCCACTTTCTGTATTTGGCCGATTTAGTGTCATTGGTCATTTCCCCTAAGTCTCACCCGAGCCATGTCCCGAATGCACACCCCGTGTAGACATAATATATGTGCTACACTTCGTATAACGAATATTGCCTGTAATGACAGCTACATGTTGTAATTGGCGCGCTTTGGGGAAAGCAATCGGGTGCTTTGGGGATATGTTCCACCAAAGCGGCCCGACCCCATGATTTTTTACTATTCTAAGAACACCATTATTTTTTATATTTATCAGTTGATATACGTGCCCAGTGTTTAATTTGTGTACCAGGGTTGACTAATACAAGAAAACCTTCTCTATGAACAGAACAGTATGTTTCAAAATATTGACAAAATACGAATTGGGTATGGCGTTATGAACTTTCACCTACTAATAGGCTAGTATCAGGACATAATCCCCTGGACTAACACCCGAACAATATGCCCCGGACAATATCACCCTAGGACAAAATCCCCCTGGACAAAGTCCCTATAGGCAAAATACGCCTACCAGTTTTTCAGGAAGTTCACCACCAAAATACACACGCGTTTTTAAGTCCGCTTCATACTGCAACATCTCAATGTCCGATACTTCCGGTGGAGTGGCTAACTGTGGCCTGATCCCTTTGTTCTTGTCGTATTGCGGCTCAGAGGTGATGTCGTCTTGCTGCTGGGAGGTGGGCTCGGTTTGCGGGTGGGAAGTGGAGTTGGTGTGTTGACCTGTGGTCGATCTCCCCGCTCTCTGCCGTACGTCTTCATGCGGTAGAGGAAGTACTCGAACTCATACATCCTGTATGGTTTGACGTAGTGGAAGCTAACGGCGAGGTCGCTCACCCACTTGACGCCCTGAAGTGCGCACGACATGCATCAATGCACAACCATTGGAAAGACCGGCTAGTCGATGATAGAATAATCTACTTAATGGACATTCCATAAATTAATATATAGCGGACAGGTCTATGAGACATTTGTATTAGTAACGAGCATAGTTGCCCGGCGTTGCAGGAGAGAAAAGGAAGCCACTGCAACAGCCTTCGACCCCTTGACTATCTAGTCAAATTTCGATAGGACAATGCCATGTCAATGACAACATCATGCTCCAAAATAATGTACAATTGCCGGATGAACGCATTGACAGACATACATACATACATACATTCAGAAAAAAAACAGACAGACAAACACAACCACAAACTTAGCGTTCGTACAGTACGACGGAACCTATGTATATTTTTGGCGTTGATCGCAATTCGGAACAGACGCAGAAAACACACATATCACTGCTAACAATTCAACTCCCATTGGCCTGAGTTATGTAATCTACGTCAAACGTACATATGTGTTCGTTCGTTATATCCCCACCAGACAGACAAACAAACAGACATATACAACCACAAACTACTTAATAGAGTGTAAATATGTGCGAAGTGTTTCAGTAGGCTCATCTAATATATATATATATATATATATATATATATATATATATATATATATATATATATATATATATATATATATATATATATATATATATATATATATATATATATATATATATATATATATATATTGTTATTATTATTATGCAACGTATTATTGTCGGTCCAGCCCTCTATATATTTATTTCTAGAACATCCCTTGCGCATAACCAGCAGCACTCAATATCGCACATAGTAGTCACAATAGTAGTCATAGCTACACATAATTACATAATTATAATCACAGTAAATATCAATAGCCCACCTGTCCCGAACGAACACCTTCTCCCAGTCCCAGTGGCACGCACAATACACATGTTCAGGTGATTACAATAAAGCGCGCTACATCCACCACCTGTTCTTTACCGAAACCTGGCAATCTGGGACATATTTCTTCAGTCGTCAACACATCGGTAATGCACCTGTTTTGAAGGGATTTTGTAAGGCGGGCATAACGCTATACTTCAGACAACGACGACAAGGACGACAGCGAGAACAATAAACTGTTATTATTATAGTTGGTATTATTATTATTATTATTATTATTATTATTATTATTATTGACTTGACTATATAATACACTTTCTATCGTAATTTCCTGTAAGACAGAGCAGTTAGTAGGCCTCCTTGTACAGTATATACGTGTTCATTAGAGCGTGACTGCCTGCTAATAGCTCACGCGAGGCCACTCACCATATCTCTGGTGTTGCGTGAGTTCACGTTGTAATAAGGAATGTCGTAGGCGTTGAAACGTGACTTGCCGAACCTGTCGCGGGACTCCACGAACTTTACTCCAAGACGCACCATACACGCTGACACCTGGAATGGTCAGCAAATGTCCCCATTGAGTACTATACACAGATACATTACTTCAAGCGCTTCACAGTTTTGTGGTTTAGAACGAGGAGACACGAACTGTCCATTTATAACGTAAACAGATGCTTATGGAGATATATACTGCAATCTGTACGAATGGGGAAGTAATCTCTTTGACTATTGTGCACTATAATAAATGCACACGAATGGCCTAACGCACCACTGTTTTACCGGCATCTTTGCAATACAATGCAATGCAACAAATTATGTTACGCTAAAGTCATCGGTAAACCCAAGCTCAGCAGCCCACAAAAACAAAATGGTTAGACAGTTTCTAGTCGTAAACAATTGGATAACTACGCTGAGAAGCTATGGAGAATAAGCGAATTTAAACAAGTGGATTTTTAGTTGACGGCGAAATGTTACTATTTTCCCTACCAACTTAACGTTAATAAGAAGTCAGTTCCGCATAGTTGGTGCGGCAACTGAGAAAGGTCTAGTTCTGACGTTTGTGGATTTGAACTAAATGATGGGAGCTGTCTGGGTTGTCTTGCTCGTGTGAGCCATTAATGTAAATATCTCACTTCAACTGTTGTGCACTTATTATGAGAGAAACGTTATTTAACATGACTATCAATGCTCTTGAACGTCTTCTTGAACGCCGTTAAATGTCCTTGGAAGTCGTATCCAGAGAAAGCTAGATTAGCGAAGTATTGCCTTGGTCAACCTATTACTGGAAACTATGGTGTATGCTGATATAATACGTGTATTTTGTGGTGTAATTACATACTTCTTACGTAATAAAATGTGTATATTTCCAGATAACAAGTTTTCTTTTCTTTGTTAGGTCAGATCTTAACACTACGCATAAAGCCAATTCGTCGTCTATGAAAATGTCACACACAACCAATGTAAGAATGGTTTACAAACCTTGATATCCTCGTCTCCCAGGTCATCTTCACACAGTTTCGGCGACCGCTGTCCGAACCGTCTCAGCATCTCTCTACTCATCACGTAACCGGCACCGCCGCTGTGCGAGCAGAGGACAATAAGTCTGTGGCTGCGTGCATGCGTGCGTGCGTGCGTGTGTGTATATAATATAATAATAACTTTATTTATACACTAAAATCCAAAGTAAAACTCTGTTCAGTAGTGTTTAAAAAACTAAAATGCTAAAATATAAAATTATACATTAAATATTTATAAAACGTGGTTAAACAAACAACTAGACAAACTAAGCCACACATAAAAAACATAACATATAAAGTATCATTGATAGTTGAGTAAATAAATATTTAATAAAATAAATAAAACAATAAATAACTAGATAATAAAATAGTAGTTGTTAATGTGTATGTATGTATATATATATATATATATATATATATATATATATATATATATATATATATATATATATATATATATATATATATATATATATATATATATATATATATATATATATATATATATATATATATATATATATATATATATATATATATATATATATATATATATATATATATATATTTATATATATATATATATATATATATATATATATATATATATATATATATATTTATATATATATATATATATATATATATTTATATATATATATATATATATATATATATATATATATACATATATATATATATATATATATATATATATATATATATATATATATATATATATATATATATATATATATATATATATATATATATATATATATATATATATATATATATATATATATACTTCGATCTTATTTACTTTCTGAACTAACCAAGAAAACGAACACATTGAGTTGCCAAACGTCTCATATATCTACCATACGCATACACATTATTTCCTTATAGAGATCAAAATATATAAAAAAACTCGCCATTTCCTATGCCGAGCTGTTTTCGTTACATGGCAGAAAAAGTAATGTTTGACCACTTGACATGTGTATATGTATGATAAATATATGACGAGAAGTTTGCTGGCTCTAGGTGGTCATTTTCATATGCACAATCAAGGCAGGCGGAGTATTGGAATTATTAATTAATTTAATTCTAGTGATTTCTTCAGTGTTGTGCAAATGGATATATACTACAAGATGTAATATAATATGATTTCAAGCATTCGTCGTTTTACTTCCTTTAAGCTCATTTGTTTTGTAGCTTGTTTTAGAAAGTAGGTTTATTCTACCTGAAGTATGAGTACTGTTTCCTGACCCAGACATGGCCGAGTGCTAACGCGGCCGAACTGTTCAGATTCATCAACATATACCGCAAATTCTCCACGACGACATACGTGTCGTCATCAGCCTTCAGGAACCAATCAGCGTCGTCGATGTGGTGTTTGTAAACATAGTCGAACGTCTGCATCATATTATCGAAATAGTGTTATTATAATCGACCTGAAGTTTGTATGACACTCCTCCTAGATGCTTTACATATCGGGCGCCAAACTTGCAGGGTTTCATCTACGACACCACGGTCGGGTCGTCACAGGTACGGTTTTGAAATTCACCCGCTATTAACCTTGCTACGAAAAATCGAACTACCCTTTGTAGCCATTATGCACAATTGTCCTCAACGTTGTGCTAACAGTTACGTACATTCATAACGTCATGCATATTTTCTAAGATTGTTGGAAGTTACACAATAGAAGGGCTCGGCGTCGCTAGACGTTACTACCAATGCCAGTATTACGTCGCAATTAAACCGTTGAATGGAAGCTTTGTAAGCGAGCGTAAGAGTTGTTGGCGCAATGTTGTGTATCCTGATATTTTATAATTTAGTTTATCATGAGTCACTTACGAACTGCGCAGTTAATATGTCGTTACTATGGGTATTTTGGCTAGTAATAATTAATAATATTAATATAATAATAATATTAGTTATATGCTCGAGCTATGACGTTACACAACATATATACATGACACCCACATACACCCATCCACAAACCGACTGGCACACGCACGCACGCCGGGACGTAGGCACGCACGTACGCACTCGCGCACACACGCACACACGCGTGCACGCACGCACGAACCAACCAACGAAAGAACCAATCAACGAATCAACGAAAGAGCCAAAAAACCAAAGAATGAACGAACGAACCAACCAACCAACCAATGAACGCGTTCGTCTTACGCACCTGCATCGACTTCGCTGTCAAATGGTCACGCCCGGGCTGAACGTTGATATCGATCGTCGAGAAATTACGATCTTCATAGTCGGAGGCGAACTGCGTGTAGAAGGGTACACGCAGTTATTTCAAGGAACCACACCAGTTTTCCAATTGACAAGTAACAGGTCTGTGACATTTACGTGCGTGCGTACGTGCGTGCATGGTTAGTAGTCTAAGTTAGGACAGGGGTTAAGAGATATGAATTTCACAATTTTAGAGGAATCCATTATCTTCTGTAATATTAGCATTGCGTTTACAAGGAACATTCGATTGTGGTGAACAGAAATAGTGACACTGGACACCTCAGGCAACCGTCTGTGTCTACTAAATGGATGTAACAGACTAAGGCAGACGTATGTGTCTACTAAATGGATGTAACAGACTAAGGCAGACGTATGTGTCTAATAAATGGATGTAACAGACTAAGGCAGTCGTCTGTGTCTACTAAATGGATGTAACAGACTAAGGCAGACGTCTGTGTCTACTAAATGGATGTAACAGACCAAGGCAGACGTCTGTGTCTACTAAATGGATGTAACAGACTAAGGCAGACGCAATTTTTAATATTTAGCATATTTGCATTATTATTAAAAGTGTCTTTCGCAGTCGCGACAGCCAGCTTGCGCGAGCAGCTCTTACGCCGCCTCACACCGCTTCTCTTCAATTATCATTCTGTGTAGTTTGGTTTTTGCGACCCGGCGTAGCTGCACCAGGTCGACCCTTGTCTTTACCCGCATGCCCGTCTACTGTCATCGGTGTCAAGGGCACATATGCATATTTGAATAATTGTGTTTTATGAAAAGTGTGAGCTTTGCACTCCTAAATTTACTCACAGGACGTTTACACCGATTTTCTGCAGATGTTTAGGGTTAGACCAATATAATTGAATTTACATACCAGCAGGACATTACAGCGTTGACCCCATGTGGCACGAACATGCCTCGCTTTCGTCTGAAGGAACTGGGGAGCAGTCATTACCCAACACAGAATCCGCACTTTCTTTGAGAGCTCATTCGCCACGATGTCATCGGTGACATCAGCTCCTGGAAGACGTCAACATCCATGCATATCGCTGGCCTTGACAACAGTCCATGTTGTGTACTCTAGACATCATTTGTTTATTTAACGAATAATTCACTGTTTTTTTTTTTATGTTACGAGAGTGTTACCAGCCAGACGACAGTCTGCGAGTGCCGTAGCCACGTTATCTGGTGGTTATCTGGTAACATTCGTTATCTGGTAACATTCGTGTTGCATCAGGACTTACTCACTTCTGAATATCGTTTTCACTTCTTGTGTTTGTAAATATTCCTCTGGGCCGTTTTCACGAAGCGGTCATACCGAACGAAGGAGCTTAAGCGGGTGTCTGACGCGTAACTCAGAACAATCATGGAAAACATTCAGGTAGTTATATTATCGTGCATACCTGGTGCGCGATGGTGGTGTGGTAGGGCAACCTATACATGTACGAGGGCTACTGTATAAGTACCAGGCAACAATCTCAGTCGTTTCTATCATCACAGGTTGACGTATATAAATTAGTTTAGCTGTGTTACAATAAGTGTGTTGCATCTGCCCGTGGTGGATGATTACATAAACGCATCTTCTGATTATATGTTTCTATTTGTGTGTGTGTTTGCGTGCGTGTGTGCGTGCGTGCGTACGTGTGTTCGTGTGTGTGCATGTGGGTATACCAGTTTTTAAGGCCGATGTTATATTGCAATGTGTAAAAGGTTTACGGAAAGCTTACCAGCAGATCTTGCTATTGTTTTAGCTGAATGTTACACATCCGGGAATGACAGGGTCTCTCTGAAGGGCGCATACGAAATTATATATAAGCACGATGGCTCACGGGTGCCATATCACAAGTATGCTCTGGCATATGTGATGGCTATTGTACTTACGAGCCACTATGTACTTGGCTACCAGTTCCCTTACGGTTCTCAGCCCCGGTTCGAGAATAAATGTCAGCTAATAAACATGCGTTCACTACATCTGGCGACGAGGATGGACGAATAGAACACTGGACTTATACGTTTTGACATCGACTGTCATTACTGGATATCGAGTAATTACCGAGACGAAAAGTGAACTTTGAAGCTACTTTCGGACTGGCTGACGCAGCGTCAGCGAAACTGAATTATCGACACCAACACTCGGAACTCGCAAGCCAGCGGAAACGTTACCGTGCCTAAATTAATGTCAACAAGTACGGCGAAAAGGGGCAACCGCAAGTATTCATTGTCGTACGGTGTTTACTGTTGTGCTTCGCTGTTACTAGTCTATGGCTGTACACGGAACTTTGCCCGAATTTTCGGGAAAGGACTGGTCGTCCTACATGGACAGGCTGGGTTTTTATTTCGAAGCCAATGACATTTCAGCTGACACTAACGCTGTCAATAAGCAGCGGGCTATTTTGCTGTCGGTCATAGGCACTGACGCTTACACTCTGTTGCGCAGTTTGACAGCGCCACGAAGGCCAGCTGAGTTGACATACAAAGAACTGTGCGATTTACTTTCTTCTCATTTTGAACCCAAACCAAACACCATATTACAGCGATATAATTTCTATTCAGCATACCGCAAACAGGGCCAAAGTGTCCAAGACTTTGTGGCAGAGTTAAAAGGGTTAGCACGTAACTGTGATTTTGGCAAGACCAGCACAGGGGTTAATTTAACTGAAAAATTAATCTTGGAGGAAAACCTACGGGACAGGTTAGTGTGTGGTGTGGCAGACACTGCCATCCAGCGGAGATTGCTGGGGGAGTCGGACTTGATTTTTGATAAAGCTTTTCAGTTAGCTCTAGCTATGGAGTCAGCTGCCACAAACGCGGAACAGCTCCACACTAAGGACACTACTGTGTATTACGCCGACGCAGACAAGGTCTCCACGCGTAAACAGTGCAGTCACAAAGTAAAAAAGGGACTCCCACTCATTCGCAGTTGAAAGCATGTTACAGGTGTGGCAAGACGACACATCTGCCAAGCGAGTGTCGTTTCAGAGACACTGAGTGTCGTTTCTGCAAGAAGATAGGCCACATCGAGAGCATCTGTTTCTCAAAGAAATACAAGCCGAGGAATCACACCCATCATATGAGAGCAACGGGGCGAGAAGAGAATCATGGGTCGATGTATTCGCTGTACACAGTGAAGGGGCCACGCCCTGACCCGATTGTTACCTCACTCAATGTTGATGGACAGATGTTACAGATGGAGGTCGACACAGGAGCTACCCTATCCGTCGTCAGTGAAGAGACGTGGCGTCGACACTGGACGCGACCACGTCCACACTTGGAGCATTCACACGACACCTTGCGCACATACACCGGGCAGTGCGTGAAGATCAAGGGCATCGTGGACGTGAAGGTCGAAGGCAAAAAGGGAGAATGTCACACACTTCCACTGATGGTCGTTTCCGGAAACGGACCAAGTTTGCAAGGCAGAAATTGGCTCAGCATGCTACAACTTGATTGGACTAGGATCCATCATTTAGGTGCGTCGTCTTCGACACGTCGAGACGATAGAACGTCAGATCCGCGACTTGAGGCGTTACTCCAGAAGTATGGCGCGGCTTTCAAAGACTCGCACCTAGCCGCCAAGACAGAGGCAGCGAAGATCTATGTCGAAGAAAATGCGACACCAAAGTACTTCAAAGCTCGACCATTACCGTATGCTATGCGCGACATGGTGGACAAGGAACTGGATCGTTTGCTGGCAGATGACATCATAGAGCCAGTACAATACTCTGATTGGGCGACACCGGTAGTTCCCGTGATGAAAGCCGACAAGAGCGTTCGTCTGTGTGGAGACTACAAGCTGACGGTGAATCAGGTAGGGAAGCTGGACAGGTACCCCATTCCAAGAATAGAAGACTTGTACGCACAACTTGGCAATGGCACATCCTACACGAAACTCGATATGCGCCACGCCTACGAACAAATCGAGTTACATCCCGAAAGTCGCAAGTATGTAACGACCAACACTCCTAGGGGGCTATTTACTTACAAACGCCTTCCCTACGGAGTATCCTCAGCACCGGGCATTTATCAGCGAGTGATGGACTCTTTACTCAAGGGCATCAAAAACACTATGGTGTATCTCGATGACGTGCTTGTAACTGGAAGGACTGACGAAGAACACTTGCAGACACTGGATCTGGTGATGGAACGCCTGATGAGCGCAGGTTTCTGCTTGAAGAGGCAAAAATGTCACTTCATGGTCGAGGAGGTTGAATACCTGGGCCATCGCATAGACGCCTTGGGCATTAATCCATCGGGACACGCACTCGTAGCCTTTCGAGACGCTCCCGCTCCTGTTAACGTGGCAGAGCTTCGGGCGTATCTGGGTATGGTAAACCACTATGGTAGGTGTGTGTCCAACCTCTCGACAGTTCTGGCACCACTGCACCAGCTATTGAGGAAAGAGACGAGATGGCGTTGGAGCAAGGCTCAACAGGACGCTTTCGCGCAGACGAAGGAGATGCTGAATACACCTCAGGTAATGACTCACTTCGACTCCTCCAAGCCACTCGTGCTCACCTGTGACGCATCGCCGTACGGAGTCGGGGCGGTCCTCGCACATGCGTTTGACGACCGTGTCGAGAGACGGATCGCGTACTACTCAAGAAGCCTTTCGGCCACTGAGAAAAACTACGCGCAAATTGACAAGGAAGGGCTAGCTGTCATCGCAGGGCTAACCAAGTTTCACCAGTACCTGTGGGGTCGACCATTCCTGATCGTGACGGACCACAAACCACTTCTGGGTCTTTTTGGAGAGCAGAAAGCAGTACCGCAAATGCTATCTCCTCGTATGCAGCGATGGGCTTTGACATTGGCAGCCTATGAGTACCAGATCGTCCACAGGCCGGGGTCGAATATACCCCAGGCCGACGCACTGAGCCGCCTCCCGCTAGGTTGCGCACCGACACACGTGCCGGTGCCAAGAGAGACTATACTAGCAATGCAGTATATGGACATGTCGCCTGTGACGTCTACCGACATTCGCAATGAGACGATGCGTGACGCGATACTCTCTCAAGTCTTCATGAGAGCGAGATATGGTTTCCCACAACACGAGGACAATGATCTACTGAAGCCCTACCATAAACGGAGGACCGAGCTCAGCATCACTGATGGTTGTCTCATGTGGGGCGCACGTGTAGTCATTCCCAGTCGCTACCGCAATGCGATGCTGGAGGAGTTACACAACGCACATTCAGGCATAGTGCGTATGAAAGCCGTGGGCCGCAGTTTCATGTGGTGGCCCGGCATTGACAGTGACATTGAAAGAACAGTCAACTCATGCGACATGTGCAGGCGAAGCCGCCATAAGCCTACAGAAGCTCCACTGCAGCCATGGCCATTCCCTGATAGACCGTGGTCACGAGTGCACATCGACTATGCCGGAACGTTTATGGGAAAGATGATCCTAGTGGTCATAGATGCGCATTCCAAGTGGATTGAAGCCTACACGACTTCTGGGTCTACGTCAACCATCACGATAAGCAAACTCAAATGGATCTTCAGTTCACATGGCATACCGGATGTCATCATGAGTGACAATGCTACAGGCTTCGTCAGTGAAGAGTTCCAGAGTTTCTGCCGACGCAATGGTATAAAACACGTAACCAGTGCGCCCCATCACCCAGCAACGAACGGCCTCGCCGAGAGGGCCGTGGGCATCCTCAAGGGAGGGGTACAACGCCTACAAGGTGATCTCGAGACACGAATCGCTCACTTCTCACTCGACTACAGAATCACGCCACACACCACAACAGGCGTATCACCAGCAGAACTGCTGACTGGGCAAACACTGAGGACGAGGTTGGATCGGATAATATCTGACGTGTCCGGCAGAGCGATCAGCAAGCAGACAACACAGAAAGAGAGACACGACCAACACACACAGGCACGACAATATCAACCTGGTGACCTGGTGTACGCGCTGATGTATCGTGGCAACAAAACTAACTGGACTCCAGGCACTGTTGTCACACAGACGGGTCCGGTATCATACACCGTACGTCTTGAAGACGGCACGATCGCCAGACGCCACATCGACCAGCTACAAAGTAGACTGTCGAGCAGTCAAGTGGTTCGAGAGCTTCCCATTTACGTGGAGGAGCCGCGACAGCGAACGATCGAGCCGGAGCCGTCCGAGGCGGAGAACAGGACATCGACTCCGACGGAGAACAGGACATCGACTCCGACAGCGCCGTCGACGCCGGCGCCGTATAGGCCAGCTCAGCCAACTGACAGCACACCGCCCGTGCCGGAGTTTGAACTACGTCGTTCAACACGAGTCAGACAGCAACCGAAACGTTTCGACTTGTAATAACATGTATAATGCAAATTTATAGTACTCAGTTCATACTGGACTCTACATATAGTTATGCCAGTTGGCAGCATTTTATTTCAAGGACACTAGCCAATTGGGCACTTAACGATAATGTTCATTTTGTTATTATACGCTTTACAGGACTGTGGAACAGCAACTAACGTTGGGAGGAATGTGGCATATGTGATGGCTATTGTACTTACGAGCCACTATGCACTTGACTACCAGTTCCCTTACGGTTCGAGAATAAATGTCAGCTAATAAACATGCGTTCACTACATATACATTCACGTCGAGTTATATCGATACTTTGAACAGCATCTGCTAAAAACTATTATATGTGTTGAGAAGAGTATTTATCCATTAATGACAACATGTCACTGTTGGCAATGTTGCATTACATATACTTTTATGTATGTCTCTCCTTCAGTTTCGGGTAAATGGGGCAGAAATTGTGTATGCGTGCTGAGGATTGGAAATGGTTCGCATATTAAAAAAATGTTCGAACTTCCCCCGGGGGATTGGGAATTACGTCTAATAAACCAATTTGGACGCTTGATGTAAATTACGTCACTCAGAACAATATTAAGTTAAATTAATGGTAACGCTATCAATGTTTTCTACGATCGTTGCGAGCTATGTAATGCCCACAAAGGAACGCTCCGTGAAACCGGCAGTTTAAATTTTTTGGGTGGCGTGAAGTTGTCATTGCCATAGCATTGCCTTTCATATATATAGTGACAAAAAGGCATCCACTGCAATGTATATATATATATATATATATATATATATATATATATATATATATATATATATATATATATATATATATATATATATATATATATATATATATATATATATATATATATATATATATATATATATATACATATATATATATATATACATATATATGTATATACATATATATATATATATATATATATATATATATATATATATATATATATATATATATATATATATATATATATATATATATATATATATATATATATATATATATATATATATATATATATATATATATATATATATATACATGTATATATATATATATATACATATATATATATATATATATATATATATATATATATATATATATATATATATATATATATATATATATATATATATATATATATATATATATATATATATATATATATATATTGCCCTTCACAATTTGACTGGGTAGTGCAAGGAATAAGAATATATATATATATATATATATATATATATATATATATATATATATATATAAAACAACAAAACACGATACATTTACTCAATAGTTACGGAGCTACAGAGCTCCACTATGAGATCTCCAGAGAAAAAGTGTTAACAATGTATGTATCGCATGGCGCAAGGCACGTTGTCTCGTTGTTGTCTGATAGTTTGCCACTATTGGTCAACCTAAAGCATATATTCATGACGTGTATTCATAAGGCTCTACACCACAATTCGCCAGTGATGTAGTTGTTTTGGAGGCCATTTACTAAATTATCAATTCAAAGTCTACGGTCGAATTCGGGTAGCAATTACTGTCATATACGTTATGACTACAACATGCATGATGACATGTCTGGTAGTGTTATTGGCCGCTTGTGGCAGACGGGCGTGTTCGACGAAAGGATATCTGACGTGAGTGTTCTATCTGATATGATACGAAATTAGAAATGGTCTTACAACATGCGATATGTTTAGCTATGATGATGCTGACGATGGCATTACTGAAATAACTGTATTTTAAATATTGTGCAATTGCCATTTTAATGTGCGAAATAAAGATGTTATTGTTAATATTATCTTAGATGACGAAACACACAAAATGTCGTAATTGTGTTGTGCCGTGTGTGATTCGTCATTAGTCAAAAGTCCGTTATGTCGTAGTAGGTAGCACGACCAGCTTCTTTGAAATTCGCCACATGGAACAACTGATCAATACTAACACAATTACAGGGTGTGGCTCAAAGCTCCCCCGTGGTCATTGACCCACCACCCCCTCGGAAAACGAAGCGTGAAATTCTGAAGGACAAGAAAGTAGATATAAATTATGTGCATTCCCATATAGACAACAAACCGAAAAGGAAACTTAGCGGTTAAAATGTGTTGCTTTATTTCTCAGTGGTCGTCGTTGGTACTTTCCCTTGACCTGTTAAATCGATAACATGACTTATAAAAACAAGAATAATTTAAGCAAAAACAGAAAAACACATATTAAACAACTGACTATTGTCAACATCGTAATATTGACGTTTAAAGCAGTAATGTTCCACAGTTGACTTAATCTGGACGGTCTCCGGATCATATGTACTTGACGGAATCTGGACAATATCCGGATTACATTTACTTGACGGAATCCGGACTGTATCCGAACCAGATATATGTTATTGAATCCGGACGGTTTCTGGATCACAAATACTTGAGGGACCCCGGATTGGGGTTCTGGGGCAGTCCCTTGATCCCGTACGGCCTGAGGCGGTAGAGGAGATATTCCAACTCGTACATCTGCCTCGCGTAGAGTTGGTTGAAGACAACGGCGTAGTTGCTGACGGAGGCCTCGGTCTGAAGACGATAACACAAGACACTGGCATTGACGGGTACACACAGTTTTAGCAAACATAATATTCAGTTTCAGCTATGTTTCGAACGTATATGAAGACATAACGTATCTCAACACTTACCGTATCTCATCACTTAACATGTCTCAACATTTAACGTATTTCAACACTTAATTCATCTCAACACTCAGCGTTTCTCAATGCTTCACGTATCTCAACACTTAACGTATCTCAACACTTCACGCATAGCCTTTTCGTTGAAATTATCGCATACGTAGCCGTAAAGTAGTTTCATCTGCAAGCAACTTTCAACACCGGTTGCGGCATCCGATCCGAAGGCACAAATGTGTTTAGTAAATCGTCTATTGTAAGTGTAGTATAAAGTGTTACAAAATGTGCTATGAAAACATTTACTTAATTCCTTACATGTACCAGCCGAGAGTTAACTTGTGTGCGTGCGTAGTGGGGGTGCGAATGAGAGAGAAACTAGTGAGAATGGTAAAACAAATCAGGTGCAACAGCTGCTGATGTTATTATATGATATATGTTTTACCAATGTTATTACTTACAATGCAATAAAGGAAAAATTCCGTTTTAGTGTAATTTTTTAAATGGACAATATAGTTCTTCCTTGAGTGGATAGAGGAAAGCACTTCAAACTTTACGTAGCGACAAGACGATTAAGATTCTACCAGCAGACAAGGGTAGAGCAACCGTGATTATGAAGGCCACATATTACGACGCTAAGATTGCTGGACTATTAGTAGACGACACCACCTACAAGAAATTGGAAAGAGACCCCACCAAAGTTTACAAAAGTAAACTAGTCACCACCATGAAAGAGTGGAAAAGAACCAAGACGATCCCAGATGCCCTATACTACAGGATCTACCCTACATCAGAAGCAGTCCCAAAATTCTATGGTTTGCCTATGATCCACAAGAACAATGTACCGTTAAGACCTATAGTATCAAGTACAGGAACCATTACATACAAGACGGCAAAGTTCCAAACCAGCATTTTGAGCCCACTAGTTGGAAAAACAGAACATTTTGTGAAAAACAGCACACAGTTTGTAAAGAAGATCAAAGAGTTGGAAGTTCCACCAGGGAGGAAAATGGTGTCTTTTGATGTGACAGCCCTGTTCACAAGTATCCCTGTGACAGAGGCGGTATCAGTGATAAAGGACCGAGTAAACCAGGATTCAACACTGAAAGACAGATGTGAACTATCAGTAAATCAGATCATCACACTGCTAGAAATCTGTCTAAACACCACATATTTCATTTATGATGGAGTGTTCTACAAACAGAAGAAAGGAGCAGCCATGGGTTCACCGGTCTCTCCGATAGTGGCAAAACTATACATGGAACATTTTGAGGAAAGAGCCATCAGAGAAGCACCGCATCCTCCAGACATCTGGTTGAGGTATGTAGATGACACATTCACAGTGTTACAAGAGAGCGAAGTAGAATATTTCACACACCATCTGAATTCAATGGACGAGAACATTAAGTTCACGGTAGAACCAGAACAGGACAATACGTTAGCCTTTCTAGACACGTGTGTATGCCTGAATGATGATTGATCAACCAAGGTCAAGATATATCGGAAAGCAGCCCACACGGACCAATATTTGAACTAGGATTATAATCACCACTTAGAACACAAACGATCAGTGGTCAGGACACTCCTCCAAAGGGCAGAAAACCTGATAACAGAAGAAGAAGACAAGAACGCAGAGGTGGACCACATCAAGAAAGCGCTGAAAGCAAACGCTTACAAAACTTGGATGTTTAACACCACGCAACCAATGAGAAGGAAGGAGAACACCACCACAGAAACCAGCAGAAGACAACATGCCATAGGTCTGCCCTACATTAGTAAACTATCAGAAAAAGTAGCAAGGATTTTCAAGTCCTATAACATCCCGGTTTACCACAAACCTATCAACACCCTGAGGTCACTGTTGGTACACCCAAAAGACAGAACAGTAAAGGCAGCAAAGTGTGGGGTAGTATATGACATACAATGCCCATAATGTGACCAAAACTATATAGGAGAAACAGCCAGAACACTTGGCACAAGAATCAAAGAACAACTATCTTGTCGCCAACCCCTATCAGCTATAAGTGAACGCAAACTGAACACAGGCCACCAGTGCTCTACGAAGGACGTTAATATTCTAGACCACGAGGAGAACTGGCACAGGAGAAAAATAAATAATAATAATATTGCAACTTTTGCAATAAAACAGATTGCATGCAATTACAATAAAAATGGAGAAAACGGACCCACAGCTTAACGAATGCAAATGAAAAAATACACCTTTTCCGGTGTTCCGTTTGGCGTCATGTAGCTACTGAACCGACTCCTGCCTTGTGCGTGCCTCGTATCGACTATTCTCACTCCGGCTTCCTTAGTGCATTCCACAATATCTGTACATTTCCCGTCAGCCTTCAGCCTCATTAATCGCGTCAACGCTTCACGACTGAGACCGCCACTGTTGACTGAACCTTCTGTTAGTTTGTGGCGCACTTCGTTCCACGGGTCGCCAAGCAACAGCGCTTGGGTAGCGTTGTACTGTGAGAGGAGATAGCGCAGGTTTTCGACGACAACGAATGTGTTGTCCTCCACCTTAAAGTACCAATCGCTAGTGTATAGTGCTTGCGCGTACTGCATCGCGCGCCACGTCCGGTCTGGACCTTCTGGGATGGCGACGGTCGGAAACCTGCTGTCGGCGACGCTGCTGGCGTACATGACGTCATCGCATCGACGCGCCCACGTGGCGCGGACGTCACGTGACGCCGCGTTCAAGCCGCTCGCGGTCGTCATGACGATACAAACAATTCGCACGCGACCGTGGAGCGTTGTTGCGACAAACGTGTTATCTGAAATGACAGATGGGGACGGATCACTTGTTTACTTCCGGTTCATGGCATACAAATGAAGAGCTGATGGTTTTGAGACGATGCCCTGTTATATATATTTTGCTCCCTGTGAATGTTTTTGCAACTGTGCATTTTAGTAAAGTAACATAGTTTCAGACAAAAACGAAAGTTATTGTGTTTCTTGCAATGTTTTTAATAATGCTGTTCACAATTGCATGCATTTGAACTTGAGACTGCTTCACAAACATTACAAATTTGCCAAATTAATTAAAGATGTACAACATCTGCACAAGTGAATTAGAATCCAGCAGATTGACGGAAATAATTCACAATTTACGCATATTATTTTCAGAAGATTCAAATAAAAAATACGAATAATATTAAAACAACGTTAACCGTGTCGCTAATGGAAACATAAATAATGATCCGTCCCCACATCCGCCGAAAAAAAAAACTGTGGCGTATCTAGGATCTCACAAAGGGTGAGGTCAACGGGGGTGGGGGTGGGGGGACTGGGGGTGTGGGTGGGGGGAGTGGGGGGGCAAGATTAGTAACCCATTAGTCTACATTTTCATGGAGTGAGATTAGTCACCCATTAGTTTACATTTTCATGTAGTGACGCAACTGGCTACAAACGAAAACAAATTAAGCCAAAAGTCTAACTTACGAGGTCGAGTAGTTCCTTTTGAAGAATTTGGCATCGGTAAACGAATTAGAAAGTGTATTTATTTGCATAAGACGTCGGAAACTGTTGAATATCGGGGGTCAACATACATTCAACATAAACCCACCTAAATACTGGGGTCAGTATCTTAGGTGGGTATATATATATATATATATATATATATATATATATATATATATATATATATATATATATATATATATATATATAATAATTATTTGATGATTTCAGCAAAACTTATTTAAAACATATACCCACCTAAGATACTGGGGGTAAATATATATATTCAACATATATCCGCCTAAAATAATTGGGGTTAACATATATTTAAAATATACCCACCTGACGGGTCAAATATAATCAATATATACTCACATAAGATATTAAGGGTGAATATATATTAAACATATACCCACCTAAGATATTGGGTGTCAAGATATATTCAACATAATCCACATAAGATACTGGATATCAATATATATATATATATATATATATATATATATATATATATATATATATATATATATTCAACATATACCCACCTACGATATTGGGGGTCAAGACTTATTCAACATATACCCAACTAAAATGGTGGGGGTCAAGATATATTCAACATATACCCACCTAAGATACTGGGGTAAATATATATATATATATATATATATATATATATATATATATATATATATATATATATATAATTATATATATATATATATATATATATATATATATATATATATATATATATATATATATATATATATATATATTTATATATATATATATATATATATATATATATATATATATATATATATATATATATATATATATATATATATATATATATATATATATATATATATATATATATATATATCTATCGGCTGATGTTTCCTGCCCAAGACCACTTCATTCTTCTGGTTGTTTTTATCACGTCTGTGACTCCTGTCTTTGCTCTCACCCAGGTGTTTGTCTTTCTGTCATGGTATGTTATAATAAGCATACTCCTCTCCATTTTGGTCTGCGCGGCTGCTAGTTTTTTTTGAACTTGTTTTGTGAGTGACCATGTCTCAGCACCGTATGTCATTGCTGGCAGTACACACGAATTGTAAACCTTTCTTTTTAGACAGATAGCAAAGTTACTTTTGACGATGTCGCGACGTTTTGCATATGCTGTCCAGCCGGCTGTGATTCGTCGTAGGATTTCTTTGTCTTGGTTCTTGTCCCTAAGGCTAAGGTTACTTTCTTCGCATAGTTCTTGTAGCATTATTTCTAGTTCTTGTGGTGTTTCGGTGCACAGGAAGATATCGTCTGCGAAACGGAGATGGTTAAGATATTCTCCGTCTATTTTCAGGCCTTTGTTCTCCCAGTTCAGTCTTCTGAAGATACTTTCGAGTGTTGATGTGAATAGTTTGGATTATATGGTATCCCCCTGTCGTACTCCTCTTTTGATGTTTATTTTCTCGCTCTCTTTGTGAATATATACTGCCACATAGCTGTCTGTGTATATATCTTTCATGAGTTGTATGTATGCATCTTCTAACCCTTGGTCTTGGAGTGAAGACAGTATTACCTGGGTTTGTCCCGAGTCGAAGGCCTTCTCATAGTCAATGAATGCTATACAGAGTGGTATGTTGAATTCACGGCACTTCTCCTTCAATTGATTTATGACATCTATGTGATATGTTGTTGAGTACCCGCCTCTGAATCCTGCCTGTTCTATGGGTTGATTTTCTTCTAGTATTTTCTTCAGTCTGGCTGTTAGGATCTTTGTGAATAGCTTGTAGATGTATGCATATTGGCCTAAAGTTCTTTATGTCTTTTCGTTGCCTTTTTTGAAGATTATCACCATCTTTGCATTTTTTCACGTAGTGGGGATTCGTCTTTCTGATATGCATTTTGTATACAGCTTGGCTAAGGCTTTAGCGATGGTATCCTCTCCTGCCTTCAACGTTGCGATGTTGACTTGGTCATTTCTTGTTGCCTTCCCGTTTTTCATCTTCTTTAGCGTGGCTTCCACTTCCCATGTTGTTACTGATGGTACTTCTCTTGGATCTGTGCGTATTGTTACTGTTTGGTCGCTGTCATAAAGTTCGGTGTAAAACTCTTCTATTCGTTCTAAGATCTTATCCTGGTCTTGGATTTCTCTGCCCTGATTGTCTAAGAATGTTATCAGTCTACCTTGGCCTAGGATGTGTTTACTTCTGACCTTGTTCAAGCTCTGGTGTCTAGGTTGTGTTTTCTGATGTCTTCTTTTACTTTCTTTTTGAGGGTCTTGCATATCTCTGTGTACTCTATGCATTTTTTATTAGTGCGACTTGTCCCGTTTGGTGTTTAGTTTGGCTAAGCTTGTTGGATCATTTCTGTAATGTGTTCATTTAGAGTGTCAATATAATCCAGTTCTTGTAGAGCAGTGAACCTGTTTTTCAGTTCGAGTTGGAATTCGTTCTTTTTAATTCCAATTTCTCTAGTGTCGACTTTTTGTGGTTTCTTTTTTCTTAGCAGCTTCTTCCTTTCTGCTTTCGTGTCTAATCTGATGTTGCTCATCAACATTCTATGGTCGCTTCCAATGTTTATGCGGCTTATGACTCTTACATATGTGATCATATTCGGCTTGTCAGTCACGACATAGTCAATTTCATTCTTCGTTTTTCCGTCCGGGCTTCTCCATGTCCATCTCCTCTCAATTTTCTTCTGGAATAGTGTATTAATGATCTTGTAATCCTTTGATGTTGTCCACTCTATTAAGGTATCACCTCGTTCATTGCTCTGTCCTAGGCCGAAACTTCCTGTCGTTTCGGATGGGTTTGTTCTTACACCCACTTTGGCGTTGAAGTCTCCCATCACTATTGTATAGTGGCTTGGATTCTCCAAGATTTTATCGATGTCATTGTAGAAGATGTTTATTTCATCTTCTGAGTGTGATGTCGTTGGAGCATGTACTTGAAATATTTTCAGTTGGTATCGTGTTGTTATGCGTAGAACAAGTTCTGCTACTCTTGGGCTAATGTTATTAACCCTTGTTATGTTGTGTTTCCATTTCTTGTTTATGAGGAAGCCCACTCCCGCTTGTCCGTTGTTCGCCTTAGAATGGTATAGCAGGTGGCCACTCCGCAGGATGGTAAAGCCTTCTTCTTTTCTTCTTATTTCTCCGAGCCCTATCACATCCCATTTGATGTTCGTTTCTATGAGTTCTTCCTCCAGTTCTTGGACGTGTTCATCTTTTGATAGGGTTCTTACGTTGTACGTTGCAATTTTCAGTATTTCTTTCTGCTGGTGTTTCTTCTTCTTTTCCTCTTTCTTCTGGTGATTCTTCTTGACCCAGGGAATCTTAGCACCCCCTGCATGTAGTCTAGGACCCGAATCACCTCCAAGGTAGGAGACATCGATGCTGCTGGGGACTTGGGGCCTTGGCTTTTTTGTACTTTTCATGCTGGTATTAATTGGCCTACCTCTCCGGTTTAGTCGACCTCGACTATGATACAGGTAGAACCGGTCTACATGGTACCAGTAGCAAGCCAGAGGGCCTGACCTGACTTTGCTAGATGGCTCGAGAGCTCATCCGCCCTTTGATGGGTTTTGTTTTTAGTACCACTGGGTTTCTAGCAACCCTCCTCACCGAACAAGCCCGGTGGGGGTGCCGGTTTAGTCGCCGACGGCCCGACCATGAAACAGGTAGTACCGGTTTACATGGTACCAGTACCAAGCCAGTGGGCATGACCTGACTATTATATATATATATATATAAATATACATATATATATATATATATATATATATATTTACCCCAGTATCTTAGGTGGGTATATATATATATATATATATATATATATATATATATATATATATATATATATACATATATATATATATATATATATATATATATATATATATATATATATATATATATATATATATATATATATATATATATATATATATATATATATATATATATACATATATGTGTATATATATATATATATATATATATATATATATATTTACCCCAGTATCTTAGGTGGGTATATATATATATATATATATATATATATATATATATATATATATATATATATATATATATATATATATATATATATATATATATATATATATATATATATATATATATATATATATATATATATATATATATATATATATATATATATATATATATATATATATATATATATATATATATATATATATATATATATATATGCATATCTATATATGTATATATCAAATAATAATTATTTGATGATTTCAGAAAAACTGAATATAACTTTATTTAAAACGACTGTGCATATCACTTATACAATTTACGCTCTCCAGATTTGAACACCAGAACCTAATCAGTGGCGTATTTTGAGTCTCACAAAGGGAGGCCGGGGGGGGCAAGATTTGTTACCCATTAGTTTACCTTTCTACAATGTAGGGGCGTAACAGGTTATATATTGAGAACAAAATCAGCCAAAGGGTGCCAATGGCCCATGCCCCCTATATACGTCACTGACCCTAATTCGCGTTGGGCTAATTAAATTGAAGTCGGAGCTTTAAGCCGGATAACGGTAAAATCGAAATGACAGAAACAAGAGATAAATAAATGGTTACCATTGTGGAGCGCCTGATTGCTTGTTGTCTTATTGTTTCCACCTAGTTGATGGGGTTCGACGAGACTTCGGTTAACTAACTGACCAATCATTGAATTGATGACGAGCCCCGCCGCGAGACCACACAGGAACAACACACTCGAGCGGTATGACGACGACATATCTTCTGACCGGCCGTCTCTTCTTCACCGCCGCACGTCAGTCGCCAGCCGATCCTCACACCGCCTTACCATTGCGTAGAACAAAGACAGTGGGTAATTACATGCTCTGTGCTGTTTTAGCAGAGAGCAGGGAACTTCAGATATATTTGTTTGAAGAAAAAAAGTCATTTTATAGAATGTAATTTTTTTTACTCAAGTGATCATTATTAATTTTTGGTGACTGAAAGTTCGAACCAATGAAACAAATATTTCATTTTGGGATGTGAGGCCCGAAATCATAGTTTAGAAAAGGGGGGTTACGGCTGTATTCCTATTTTCTTTTTTAGAGCCAATCTAAGCAATCTTTGGTTAATGAAGATACTATTGTTAGACTACCATGGGTACACAAAATATACACATAGATTTGTTTATTGGTAGAAATACACCTTCTACTGAAGCACCAACTCATGTTTCCATAAAATGTTTTATGCAGGGTTACATCATTATAACATTTTATTGTGGCCTTCATTGACAATTAATAACAAAAACTGTCGACTTCATCAGTCACGAAATCCCTTGAACTCACCATACTGACAAAATGACCACGTCCGTTCTCTACAATGCTACCGAAATGGAGTCTTTCTAAACTGTGGAACTCCCTGCCTACTGCACTAAGAGACGCGAACACCGTTGATGCGTTTTAGGCATAGTTAAAAACACGTCTTTTTCGTGCAGCCTTTTTGGGGCATTACTTTAATAGCAGCACTGTTGTGTTAATAACAAGGACCCTTTACATATTTAACTCAATAACTGGTTTTAGCTCATCCTAATTGTAACTTAACTTATTTGGTTGGTTATAGCTAATCTTAATTTAATGTTGACTTCTCTTTATTCTCTTATTTTAACTTAAGATTTAAGCATGATTTCACGCGGTTCCACGTCGCTTTATAAATGAGCGGCTCTCGCGTGGCGACTATCTTTAATACCGGCTCGATGGGAGGCCCTTCAGCATGATTGTTTGCGTGATTATTATGCTATACATGGGATTGAAACTTGGGTCACTTATCGCTGCTAACTAAAGGTCGGGGAGAAATTTCAAATAGCATCCCGTTAGAAGACCGCCGTACCAACGCGAGCGTCCTGACTGAGGCTAAAACAACAATCGTCGAATGTCCGAAACCCATCTGCCCGACAAGTACTCTTTTCAGAGCCATAGTCAGAGAACCTGTGGCGGACATAGAAAGACGTATAAAGACATGACGAAGAACTATCTAAAACAAGGCCACACCAACCCCACAGACTGGGACGACCTGGTCATTAACCGACCAGTTCTGTGCCGCACAATCCACCAGGGAACAGGTTACTTCGAGACAGACTACCTACTGAATGAGACTGAGACGCGGCAGAAATGAGAAGGAGAGGAACTAAGACCGGTAAACCTTACATTCCTGCAGTTTAATGTTAAGAATTCCTTGCATTAACTGTTGGAGACAAGTGATTGTTACAATCGCTACAATCGAAACACCACATTATATAGCAACAAGACCCTTTGATGTGTATTATTTATGTCTAGGTCAACTCGTTGACACAATAAGTATATCCTTAAGTTATATCAGTGCAACCTGATGCCCGCAGTAAATACCTGTTCACACAATAGCGCAGACAAACTGTATATTTACGTGTCGAAAAGCTTGTTGATACCATAATTATAGGGCAGAACAGTTCACAAAGCACCTGCTACCGTAGACGCACTGGTCGATACAACTTCTATTTTTCCGCCACAAACCATTGCTTTCTGTATTGCCATTAATTTGCAATATTAGAAAATATGTGCGCGATATATATAAATAGCACGCAAATCATGAAAAGCGTAAACGTTGAGCACAGGTGACAACCCTGAGTGGTGTAAGACATTTAACACAAATCTGTGCAATTAGGGTTATAATGATTAGCTCAAACCTACAATACAAAAAAAACGTGATACAAAAAGCCTTGTTCAAGACGCACAAAACGCATATAACACCCATAAGACCGACGTTTCTAAGGAAATCCGTAAGACTTAGGGTATTTCGGCATCTATGGTTGAGTATATGGAATATGTTTTGTTTCAAACACAATGTCCATACAATTATCAGGGTTCGTAAAGTTAATAATTTAACACGAAGTTGCCCCGTAATACGAGGCAATCGCTACGCAACGAGCCGTAAGCGCGCACAGTTAACATAAAAAGACAATATTTTGTTAGAACACTTTGTTCTGTGGCTGCGCGCTGATGACATATCAAGCGATTATGATTATAATAAGTTTCATTCAGATTAAAGATATATAATATATATATATATATATATATATATATATATATATATATATATATATATATATATATATATATATATAATTATATATATACATATATATATATATTTTTTTTTTAACGTTAAATAACTTTGTTCTTGCTCCATTTTACTCTTTATTAATTTAACCTGTTAAAGGGTTTAACACTTATTCCTTTATAAAAAAAATGTCGACATGTACGCCATGTTAAATGTAACACATTCCTATTTTACATTAGGATCTCTGAGATCTTCCTTCTTATAAACTACCTACAGCGTCCAGTGGACCCTGCACGGTGACGTAGAGGAGCGGACATTTTGAAAGACGAGGCAAGTTTAACATTACTGTACGTGGCTTCCAGTTATAAAGACCACTGCCAAACGAGTAGCTGCGAGGGCCATACATAAACGGTGACACGTGATCCCGTGTTCCATTTTTGCGGGGTTGTGTGTTAGAACAGTGAAACTGACAGTGACGCACTACGCGGCAACTATTGCTAGTCGCGTTCTGCCGATCTGTTGCATCCGTCAGCAACAACACAAATATGTTTCTTGATTTTGTTGATATCAATATTATTCAACAATTTAAGTTACTAGGCGGAACAAGAATATTTCTAAAAATACTTGACATGTATCTAACTAACAGGTAACTATTTGTTGAATTTAATGATGCCTTATCAAAAACTGTAATCATCTATACTGGTTTTTCTCTTTATTATTCTGTAAATGATATACCACAAGCAACTACACAACTTAGTGTTACTATGTATGCCCACGTTACCTTAAACTCTAGTATTATTCAATCATCTAAGACTTGCACTAAGGCAGTGAACGGGGATACCTTAACACGTAATGCATTAGCCAAAACAAGTGATTGGTGATTGTGATTGCGTGTGTGCGTGCGTGCGTACGTAACAGCAATAATAACAATAACGGCAATAACAATAATAACAACAATAATAACAATAACAATAACAACAATAACAATAACAACAATAATAACAGTAACAATAATAACAACAATAATAGCAATAACAATAACAACAATAATAACAGTAACAATAATAACAACAATAATAACAATAACAATAAACATAACAACAATAATAAGATAAGTAACAGCAATAATAACATTACTAATAATAATATTAAAAAACATCAACAATAACAATAGCAACAATAATAACAATAACAACAATAACAATAATACAAAAATAACAATAACAGCAATAACATAATAATGACAAATACAATAATAACAACAATAACAATAACAGCAATAATAGCAATAACAACAATAATAACAATAACAACAACAATAACAACAATAATAACAACGACGACAACAATAATAACAATAACAACAATAATAACAATAACAACAATAATAACAATAATAACAATAACAACAACAATAACAATAATAACAATAACAACAACAACAATAATAATAATAATAATAACAATAACAACATTAATAACAATAACAACAATAATAACAATAACGACAATAATAATAACACTAATAACAATCATTTGGAGACTATAACTGTAATATATTAGTTTAAAAGTTAGGATGATGACGACCAGATAGTATTTTTTAGAGTCTAGAGTTAATAGTCTAGTCGTTGGCTGTTACGGTTTTTATTTGATGTCAACACTCTTAACGAAAAACAACACTACATTATTTTGACCTACAGGGAACTAATCTACTTTCCACATAGCCAAATCAATGAATGAAATAAAAAACGAACGAATGCTCAGTACCATAGTAACGGTAAACATGTAATTTATTCGTTATATAGAATCTACTAGTTAGTGATTGATGTTCTATGCAAAGTTCTTGTTTTATAGTTCGATATTTTACCAGAGTTAAATACTTTATCATAAAAGGTTCATTATTTACTTATCGAATTGTCGGTATATCGGATACGACAAAACTTAGTTACATGAGACTTATTTCACCGATTAACGAATGTCGTTAAGGGCCGGGTGCAAAACGCACATAAAATTCCCGCAAACACCAGTAGTTTACACTTGAAATATGATGTAGGGATGCTGACATTATCAAGGGATACGATTTGATTGGTCAGATCCAAAAAACCTCAAAACCCGTTAGTAGCGTCAGCGTCAGCGAGCGTCATTCGGAGTTTTATCTTGGTCGGAGAAAGACGTAAATTTATTTCTCCCCGCGTGTGTGCGCCACTCGTTTATTAACGATGTGAAGTTCAAATTAGGGCGAACAATGCCCTGTTTAGTTAATAAGTTGATATGTTAGGTTTATTGTATTCTAATATCTTATGATAGAAATGTAACCTTAGGCTTAGCCCAGATTTATTCAAAGTCTTCAAAATTCTACATGTGAATGAATATACCGAAACGTTCAACCTGATGATCAAACACTCGACGAATCGATGCGCGTTTACAACAACTCTTCCCGTATGATTCTGCGAGATATTTCAACCTGATGATCGCGTGACAATCGAACTTCTACGTCTACGACGACGCTTTGAATTCCGCCCATGAGCTACAAATCGTTCGTCCTGATGATCGCGTGATTCTCCTACATATTCCGTTCCGTCGACAACACGCCAGTCATTCTTCAAATTTCGATCGTCAGTGTTAGAAAATCCCTGTGAAGACCCAGGGTAGGAGTTCTTGATAGTTTATTTGATTGATTTTCCCACATCTAGGGAAAAGATGTGTGCACAGTTTCGGACCTTGTATTTATATGAACGCTATTTCCGGTAAGCTCCATAAATTGTTAGTAATTAGATTTTTAGTAGAATATTCCGTGTAAATGGTATTAAGGAAGTAACATAACTGTTAGAGAAACATATTTGTTATAATATATGGGTGTTGATGTTACGTATACATGATATTATAATATAATGTATAGTGAGACTCATATTTGTTATTATATATGGTTGATGATGTTACAAATGCATATTGTAATATATATATATATATATATATATATATATATATATATATATATATATATATAT